>CABFWO010000033.1:0-39433 GCA_902155825.1 Timema genevievae
TCGGTCGAGTAGCTTAGGCGTGAAAGCGTAACAAACAAACAAACAAACAAACAAACAAACAAACTCACATTCGCATTTATAATAGTTATTAGGATTGTTATGGGCCCTCCTCCCCCAACTCGATCATGATAGGAGCACCCTCGCCTCCCCCCCCCCATCTTTAAAATCGTGGATTTGGCCTTGTGCTGTACATACATTTCCCCCAAGAGGTTAAGGGAAAATCAACATCAACTTCTTAAAAGTCCTACTTATTTACTTAATCCATGGCATTTTAGAATTATTGCGTCTAAACTTAAGCAGTATATCTTCACAACTGAAGTTTACAAAATTGTGTTAATATATTTCCTAATATCTCAGAATCGTTTGGTATGGTAAAAATATATTTCATATAAATTTTTTTTATTAGTACTAAAATTTTACAATGATAAGTTATTTAGTATCTCAAATAGTTAAGGGGGTATGAAAATTAGCGCTTTTGTAAAGTACCATAAAATTCATTTTCACAGGAAAATGAAAATATTAATTTTGTTTATAATCTTGATCAACACCTAGATACGAATATCAATTAAATCGTTATAGCAGATTTTGAGAAAATATATTTGTTCTCTTTTCAACCTTTATTAAACCGTTATTAATTTTATGGTTTAACAGATAAACGGACAGACAGAATTTCAAAAACCACTTTTTAAGGTTCGTCGAAATCCATCAAAATCTCATGTTAGATTTTTTTGACGGTCGCATTACTTTCCTTAAGTTTTTGAAAAGCTAAAAAATATAAATATCTGCCTACAGCTTGAGAAATGTTTATTTTATAAAAACGTATATCAAATAATTTTTTTATTATCATAGATCTACAAGTATTCAATGTTAGGTAATTTCATATCTCAAAGACTTATGGAGATATAATTAGAAATTAGAATCTATGCATCAGACCGAAACCATTACGGTAATTTTGCCGAAATATTGAGAGTAGCCATTTTGTTTGAAATATTTATAAATTTTTTAAATTAAATTTAATCAATATCATTAGAGCCAATTTTTAGAGATTTTTTTCTCTTTTTGCCCTTCAGTAAACTACCTTTGATTTTAGGGTTATATATCCAATTTCAAAACCCCTTTGGCCAAACCTATGAAAACCCCAAATACCAAGTTTAGTCTGATCGATAAAAGAGTCTAGGCTCTAGTCCAAGTTACAATCAGACCAATCAGACATACAGACGAAAATTAAAAGAAAAAACTTTTTGGATTTGGGGTGTCATGAATCTTGAGATTGATTTTGTTGACAATCACAATTCTTTCTCTACCTGTAAGATAGCAAAAAAGTAAAAACTAACAGAGGAAATTGCTAAATTTAAGACACAAATGCAGTCTTACGTAGATGCATTGTTGCAATGAACAATAAAATAGATAGTTTGAATTTGCTAACTAAGTAATAAAAATAAGATATTGAAAGATGCATTCTACAGTGAGCACCCTATTACACCAAACAAAATAAAGTTGTTGGATTAGTACCAAGCGGTAAAAAAGAATGTAATTTGCAGTGAGATCGAATTCAACACTAGCTACAACATTAAATGATAGAAAAGAAACAAACTCAAGACTAGTGATTTATGCTTGTAAGAAGATTTCAAAAGAAACGAAAAGAATTATTAATAATATTGTTAGGTGTTATGCCTCAATAAGGGTCCATTCCTTTTATCAATCAACTTAGTTTTGTCCGTCAACCTGCCCTGTCCTCTGCCTCCTCCTTCAGCTCCCCAAAATTTGCTTCTTTCCTTCAAATCATTTATTTATAAATCCTCCTTCTTTCAAATTCCTCTTTCCCTCAACCTTTCCTTATATGATGTCGTACAGAAGACAGTTCTTGCTAAGGATTTGTTCGATCCAGTTTGCTTTACACTGAAGAATCAAATCTAAAATGGTTCTCTTCTCACCCACTCGTCTTAGGACCTACCCTCCCCCAGGATAATAAGGAGTGTAAGAAACTAGTTTACTGGCAACAAACAAACAAACAGACAGAGAAAATTTCTTAAATAGATTATATTCTTGTTTTATAATTTGTACTACCTAAATAAAATGAAAGCTCCAAAAAAATTGATTATACAGACATACCTTAAAGGTTTATTATATTTATAGATATAAATAAAATCAAAATATGATGCAATTCAAATTTTATTATTTTTAATTCGATTAATTTTATATTTCAAAATAAACAGTTTAATTACCGTTGTTTTTCGAGTTAACCCTTAGTGTAGCCAGTTTTAGAGACCTTATCTAGTAGACAAAAGAAATTAGGACAGTTTAAATAGTTAGGGATAGCGATTTAATTATGAATTTAATCACTTAGTTTCATTATTTTTTAGCACCACGTCTTACTACCCGCTTGGGCTCTCTACTAATTACGCTAATCGCTTTAGGGATTATGAATGTTAAATCTATTCAAAGGGTATTCACATTTGCGTTGACGGAGAGTGTAAAATCATTTTGTAAAATCCAACCTCAGTACACGTGACCGAGGTTCGAACCTCAATCTCCCCGTCTTTGGTGGTCAAGTCTACTGTGAGAGTAGCACCTTAGACCATGTTGCCACCAAAGCGGCTGTCATCTCGTTATTGAGCGTTAATTTTAGTTAAGAATTTGCACTGTACAATAGGAACTTTTTATATTACTTAAGTGCTATGCAAAAGTAATATAAACCTAGCATTATCTATGTAATGTAAGATCTAATGAAACTCATATGTTGTACGTTACCTGTGTAATTAATATCTGCCATAATATAATATAAACACTTTCTAGCTACTAATGGAAAGAATACCGAAAAACAAACAAACTATAAGAACAAGTTACATGCTGCTTATATATTTTTTTTATTGGTCAAAGAAACACAATTCACCTACTAATATGAATACGAAACAGCCAACCTAACAAAAACATAATTTCTCACTATATTAATTTTGAGATTGAATGTATTCTGTAATTACTCTTTAGATTTGCATTTGATTTGACACTCAAGTTAAACAGAAAATTAATTATTATCATTAAATAGGAAAATACAACTTTGATCACGTTGTTTAAGACATAATCTCCGATAACTAATCATTTTATTTTGTTTTAGAAACAAAATAAAGCCTTAATCCGACAGGTTTTTCAACTCTGCTTTCACTCATTGATGATGTAGCGTAGTGGTGTGTAGCTTACTCTGTTTACCTACAAATAAGGAGTACACCAGAAGAAATCCTGCATCAATCCGGTGAGTACACAGAGTGCACTGAAAACCAACAAACAAACATACTTAAATTATAGAAACGCATTTCTTGTTTTATTTTTCTCTATACAGCCCCCTCCCCCCCAAAAAAAATTTAAATCCAAAGCAATTTGAATTTATAGACAGTCCTTTTAAGTCAATTATGTCTCTATAAATGCATTTTCTAAAAGAAAGAACTCTTTAAAACTGTCGTGGGTGCTATATATGTTTAATATCGATTCAATTACAGGCAAACACCAATGTTCAAACGCGTATGAAGGCATCAGTTTTGTCTTGCTAACAGTAACTGGGAGGTCAGGGTTTGATTCCTGATCAGAACAAATGAGATTCTTTTATAATTAAATTGGCTATCATTCTCGTCTAACACAAATGTGTGTACACTTCTTCTAACCAATGCCTTCCTCATCACTACCACGTTAATGGAATAGATTAGTATAACCCTGATGGGCAGTATGATGGCGTTACAATAAATTAATAAATAAATAAATAAATAAATATACGAGAGATGTGAAATAAATAGTTACAAACCTTAGGCACAAATTCAAATCTAATACAATAATCAGTCTTCTGGAGACAAGAATTCTACGTTCCCCAGCTCAACTTTTATATGAAGGTCCTTTAAAATAACACATTCATAATAGTTTCTGACAAAATTAACAAAATATTACCTTATCACTAGTGTCATTTGAAAGTTATTAATAATATCTAACAGAAGTGATAGTTTCGGGTATCACCTGACTTTTATGAATTCGTGAATGTAGATCTAGTAGTTTTCCTTACTTTCAGATAAAGCCCATTCTATCAAAATTGGACTGTAAACATACAACGCCAGCAGGCGGTTTACTAGACGGTACGGGAAGCTTAGGACGTTCTTCATGCATCAAACATATTTGCGGAACAGGATGTTACACAGTAATCAAATGAAGCAAAGATGTTTCGCGATGTAACCACATTAATATCTTAGCGCTACTCTCTGCCAGATGGTATGTTCGTATATATGTATATATATATGCATGCATGAATCACCGCGTTTCAAGGTATAATTGCTCGATTACACTGTGATACAATCCTTCCTTGGGGAGGTATTGCTTTGTTCCGGGCTCAAAGAAGTCCGTGCAAGATTGTTCCATGTGCATCCATGACGTTCTTGTTTTACTAGAATCGTTATTACAAATGGTTTTAGTAAGATATAATCTTCTTTTAAATAGTTAAGAAGCGAAATTTATCAAGGATTCACTAATTACAAAGCATCGTGGCTTTTTAAATACTATTTAACCAACTTTCTTTTCTGCGTCATACTACCAGTCCTAGTTATCTGAAAATGTGTAATAATTCCTATACTACGGGAAATATATAATTTAGGTGTTTTTTTCCCGCATATAATGGAAAAGTGAGTAGCCATTTACTAAAACCAAAGCCATCGCAAAACCGGTCGAAATTTATGTTCCAACCTCTCCATCACCGTAAAACCAGAAAAAAACTAGACTGGCGCCTTTACCCAAATGTCTTCTAGTGTTGTTAGAAATAATAAATATGATATAAAAATGATGATATAGAAAGAACAAAATCCAAAAATTTATTATCACATGCATACAAGATAGAAATAACATAAAATATATTATCATTATTAAATAACTGCAAATAATTTTAAATATTTTCTTCATATAATAATGTATTTGTCACAGTGAAATATTATTTATTTAGTGTATTTATGATCATAAAGATGTTTACTAGGTCCATTATGTGATTATGTGCTTTTTGTAATATTGTATTTGGTTATGTATTAATGTGTATTCATCCAAAAGATTAATTATGTGTATTGGTAGAATCTTAACAGGATTTGGATTCAAACCTTGGACTTCTAATTCTTTTACTTACCATGGGGACAAATGAGTTATCTTTGATTTTATATTTCTTCTTTTTATGGCAAATTTTTATATTATCTTTAATTTCTTGGAAAGTTCATGAAAAAATTAGATCGCTTTTAATTAGACATAAACTAGATTTCTTGTTATTAATATTTTTTTCGCCTCGTCTCACTAACCAGTTCTAACTATAAATATATTTTATTGTCTTTCCATTCTGTTAGGGTTGATTAAGGTTCAATTTAGAGGCATTTTAACCTTATTTTTACAAAGTAATTGATGTAATACATATCTAAGGAAAATAGTCATTATCAGCAAGGATTATAATCTCAATAAATATTTTAATGAACTATATTTAAGTAGAGCATATCCATATATATATTTTAAATAACATTCATTCAATATTTTATCGTACATTCTTATAGTATTTTATATAACTACGAAAATATATGCACACTTTTTTGGGCAAATATTGAAATGTGTGGGAATAAATACTTAAAAAATTGATCCTATCGTTAATCTGAAATAATTTATTTGACGTAACATTTACTTATCATTTGAAACATAAGCATCTTGTAAAGTTAAATCCTAAATAGTGGGCAGCCGTCACCTTTGTGTACATGGAAATGCCCTTCGACCGTCAAGGTAATGTTTCATAATTCTGTAAATCTCTAACTACCCTAATTTGTGTCAAACTTATATCACGAATTTGTTTCGTCAAGTATAAGAATAACCATGCTATTTTACTATTAAAACATAGCTGTCAACGCCATGATATATTCTAGAGAGTGTTGTAGGTCTTTAAAGAAGATTAACTATAAAATAATGACACTCTCCTCATAATTCTCAAAGAGAAATACGACTTTGATTTCAAAAGGTTATACTAGAATGCCCCAAGGTCAGATATCAACAACCATATTTTAGTAGAGATGAATTGATGTACAGGTTTTATTTTCGATAGCAAACCGGATCCTTCAGATGTATACGTTTGAACTTTATAGACTTGACTCAAATGATGCCTTTGGTCGTAAATACCATACCTTATAAAGTAGTGTCTACCCTAATTTTAGTAAGTCAAAGACTTCCTAATTCCCATGTCATTATAGAGTATGTGTTACGTATATCATTGAGGTTATAATCTCAACGCCAAAAGCACTCCCCTACTGAGAGTATTAACGTGGTTCGCTGTCTGAAAGGTCTACTTACTACTTACATGTAGGACAACTTATCTCCTCGTCTCGTGATGATTTAAGTTATCTGTGTGAGGGAACTGGTACTAGTTATAGTTGAGTATGGTTGAGTTGGAACGATGGCTTAGTTGTGACTGTTTTAACCTTCAATTAAACTTCACAGATAAGTTAGAACTAAACTGTGAGCTAGGAAGCTTTCATAGATGTAAAATCACGTATATGGAATCCTTCTATTATCTTTTAATACCAACTAGCTTTCTAATTTGATACATTTATATGGCTTCTTAGTCGCACCAGTTGCATGTACAGTCAAAGCCGTCCGACTCACATATAGTTCTACTGTCGAGGACGGAGAAGTCAGAGTTGGAATAATTTAGTCTTATTTTGATAGGAATCATGTTTGGAAAGTTCTATTTAGAAATGAATCCTACCTTATGGTAGTCTTTTGTTACGATAGATGAATCTCCATAATGGTACTAAGAAGTCCGTTTTTAAAGGACTTCTATGCATCAAAAATACTACTATTCTATGGGATTTTTATATGAAGTAAGGCCTTCTTTAAATAATAAGGATTGATTGGGTCCATTGAGGTTGGTATTCCTCGTGTGGTTTTTTTCTCTTATATATCCATATTAATGTTAAATATCACCTATAAGCTACTAGCCACATCCTTACTTAATAGATTCAATTGCTAATAAAATTGTTAATAAACGTAAATAAGGTCAATATAGGATATGGGACCCATGGACAAGAGGAACAAAAAATAATGAAAAAAGTATGTATGAACGTGTGATTCATTTGACCTGGTTTCCGAATTATCTCCATGTTTGTAGCCCAGTAATTATTTGGAGCTGCTTAAAAATAGGAAGTTCTTAAAATGGTTACATTCAGCCTGAATGTAAGCCTGCAGTCTTTGTGTAGTATAATGCCATACGATTTAAAAAATACATTTAATTGCAATCCTTGAGTTTAGGAAAAAGTGGCCACTTTTAAAATATCCCATAGTGTTAGGCAATACCACATTACTGGAATGGAAACATAATTATAATTTAGAAACAGGGTAAAATTTAACACATGTTTTATCAATTATTTTAATTTTTTTGTGTTTTCTTTCTACCAGTTATGGTGCATTGTGTATATTGATATTTTTGTATTAGTAAAACTTGTGAATGTGTATTTAATGTTTAATCATACTTATAATGACATTCTTTTCATTACTATAGTACCGGTATAATACAAAATGGCGAATAAAATAATCACATAAATATGAACTAGAATTATGCTTTATATCTTATATGTTTCATAAATGTTATTTGATATTTGAATTGAATTGATTTATAATCATGCTTAAAGAAGGATACATATTTCTAGTTTAGAAGATTATAAATACTAAGAAGTTAAAAATGGGTTGATAGATAAAGTTGTTATATAGATTAAAAAACAAGTGTTAGGCATGAGTGATATAAAATAAATAACTTACTACACGCTTCGGTGGCTGCATGGCTTAAAGCGTTACTCTAACAATAGACTAGACTGCCGATGACAAGGAGTTTGTGGTTCGATCCCGGTCAGGTGTACTGAGGGTAGGATTTCATAAATATATTCCCATTCTCCCTTCAGTCAAATGCGAGCACGGTTCCTCTAAATTCAACCTTCCTTATTTTTAACCCATCAGCGTAGTTAGTACATAAGCGTGAACCTCAATGGGTATTAAGGCGTTGTGCTAAAATATAAACGTACTACTTTTACTGTAATAGGGGCCTTAGAATATAAATTGATAGCTTAATTTAATATTTTAGTTTAGCAAAAAAAGATTATATGACATGATCTTAAGTAGATAGTCCATGCAAGATAACTATTTATATGGCAGTCAGTCGAATAAAGAACGATCCATACACATTTATAATGTTCATA
Organism: Timema genevievae; assembly: GCA_902155825.1. Taxonomy (NCBI): domain Eukaryota; kingdom Metazoa; phylum Arthropoda; class Insecta; order Phasmatodea; family Timematidae; genus Timema; species Timema genevievae. Next base: position 8,235 of record CABFWO010000033.1, read on the forward strand.
ATCACCCCCCATAATACTAGATTATAAAGGAAGGGGATGGTAATTAGGGTTGGTATATTTCAAGCGCAATGAGAAGGAATATGAATTTCGACCTCCTGGGTCATAAGTGCATGAGAGGGGAGTAAAATATGCACATTATTAATCTTATCGAGCTATATTGCCCAAAACAATAATAAAAAATGTTTTTATATAATGGATACCAAAATCATTGGTTACTTGGTCTAATGCTTAAATTTCTTGTTAGACTGAATATCTACAGATATGAAGATATAGACTTAATATTCGGTTGGCTATTCTGAATTTTTTTTCATAAACGGCTTGCCACTCTCATTCCCTATTTTATGAATGTAATCAATGTATGCATAGTCCTAACTGGTGCTAGGACACGGCGAAGAATATAGTTTATAATTGAATAAAATTTAATTAAGGGAATTATGAAAACCTTTTCTAAGTTATTCTTCTATCCAAGTTCTCTATTATCACTAAATTTAAATTAAATATTTAATTTTCAAGGCTGGATCCTCAAAATTGTCACATAAGATACCAAGAAATATTTGTTTAGCTTACGGGCCTTCAGTTTGGGCTTCGTAGTTTATAAAAATGAGCAGATAACTTTGACAGATCTTGATTTGAAGTAAATTTCTGCATAGCGAATGAAGTAAGAACATTTTTCAGTAAATCATAAGTGAAGAAATACAGTAGTTGCCATTATATCTACTTATATACCCAGAGCCATTAAATACATTGATTGTATATGTTAATATGAGATTCACCTTATATGTTTTATTAATTTGCTCTAATTAAAAATAATTAAATGTGGGGAGAGATTAATTACAACCACCAATTTATCCTTCCACATCGACCTCATAACTGTTCATTACAGTTTCACTTATGGATAGATGATTACATTTCCTCTAGTCCTTGGACGAAATTTAATTCAATCTTGTAAAGCTTAAAAAGAGAGACAGGAATAGGTAGTGTAGGGTCAGATAGAAGGAGATAGGAGGATGCTCTGCGTTTGATCGTGCGTGGGGAATGTAAAGGCCATGTTTTGGGGGTGATTTAGAGAGTGACGTCATCGATAGCTCGTGAGAGTTTTTCATCCTCCTCTTCATACCCCGTTTACTCCTCCCGTTTCCCCTCCTCCACGTGTTATTCATGAGGGAGGATCATGTTGCTTTTGGAGTCCAATCTCGTCTGTAAAAAGAGGGCTTGTCCCTGGGACTGATTGAGATAGGCAATCAACTATCGCGGTAACACTCGATCAGAAAAATAGCTATTTCGTTTTAGGTTGTGTGTATGTAGGGTTTTTTTGTTTTAGGGGTAAGGGGGGGAAGCTTAGTATAGGACACTACGTTCTACATAACAATTTAGCGTGGTTTGTATCTAATTAAAATTAGATTTCCAAAGGTCCGAAATTTTTTTTATTTAAACTAGGTATATTAACAAACATATTTAACATCGCCACCTGTTTAAATATCACATAACCTATTCAAAATAGGATCAAAATATTATAAACTTATAGATATAGTTTAAATAATTAACAGTTTTGATGCTTTAATTTTTTTTGCTACCTAAATGTATTATTTGTATTATAATGTATATTTTTCTGAAAAATCCTTTTAATTTTTGAAAACCTTGTCTTATTTTTTAAAATAAGATAGTCGCAAAAAAACACCCTTAATTTTCACCCAAAATTTGTATTATCTCGGGATCTACAATTATAATCCAGGTAATTGGCATATATTTGCGCTAGCATACTTTTATTTAAGTTTACCTCCTGAGGTTTCTAAAATACTAACCAGAGTGGGACCCAATTCAAAGGCCGAATGGCTGATGCGGTCACTCTTGTGTTTGACTGGCTTTCTTAGAATGTGAAATCGGGGCTCAAATATAGGTCGGGTTTATTAAAAGTGGTAATTCCTTGATAGTTTCTCACTCTCCTTCCATGAAAATGCGAATACATTACCTCTCAATTTCTTCCTTTCTCACCCTAAAAAATTACAGTAGCTATCATAATTACTATATGCGTACAACCAAAACAAGTAGTAAGATTTAGTGATATTAAAATTACGCAAATGGGCGTATGGATTAATTAGTTAGAATATAAAAAGATATGTACCCACTTGGGTGTAAAGGGGAGGTGGAAAACAATTCAAGTAAAAAAAAATCTATACATAACTATTCGGAATCAGACCACTTACTTCCTAATATAAAAAAAAACTATACTGATGCATAAGTCCACGTATGCCGTTATTGAGATTAATTTTAATAAAACAGACACAAGTGTTAGTGAGGAAATAGAATGTATTTAATATTTTTTTCAGAATAAATAAACATCCAAAATATATAAACAAAGTAGTGTTGGCTATTGCGTATCCTGATTACATATACATGTGTTTAATGCCCAAGTAAAAAATTACTCAAACAATCCCGATCAAATTTACCTTTAAATTTGATGACACCGATACAATTTCAGAATGGTAGAGAGCGTAGAGGAAAGTAAAGGATAAACAATAATTTAAAAGTTTGTTTGAAACACCTTAACATATTATTTAGCTAAACATTATTTATATTTTAACAATGCTCATTACTACCCACTTTATTATATTCTTCTTTTCTAATTAATTCAATGTGTTAAAGATTAGGAAGTTTACATTTAAAATACCCACATTTAAATGGAGGAGTATTGGAAAAACATTTAGGGAAAACAAGTCGCAGTACACGTTATCAGGATCAAACCTTACTATCAAAATCGTTCTCATTTCAATCTATTTTGAAAGTGACACTTTAGACCATACATCCCCCAAAAAACTTTTTTTATTTAGGTTTTTGTAAATAAAAACCAAAATATACTAGCCGTTCTATATATTAATGAAAATATAAGATGTACGTACCTGGCATTGATATTATTTGGGTGACCTGGTGGTCTAGGGGTAAGGTGTCGGACTTATGTGCTGAGGGTCCGGGGTTCAATCCTCGGTCCCGGCACAGATTTATCTGATTATCAAACCCTTCACCTCTGACAAGATGTGTATTAATCACAACTTGTGAATGTGAGGAATGCCAGGCCTCCACCGTGGTTCGGATTCCACGTTAAACTGTAGGTCCTCCATTTCATCTCACAATCACCCTACCATTATACATTAGCGTAAGTGCGTATAACCCGTACGGGTAGTAAGACGCGGTGCTAATAATAATAATAAAAATAATAATAATAATAATATTTGACATACTTTATCCAATACTGTTTTACTAGCCATCTACGCTATAAAATTATATTTTATTAACACTAAAAATATCAGGATCAATAAAATATTATTCTGAGAAATGATTTCATACTCGCCAAGAGCGTTGGTGAGAAAAAAACAAGGGTAAGCACATCCTAATTAGATCCAATAAGAACTTGAAATCTAAACCAGATTAGACTGATATTAAGTTTTTTATACTATGGATGTGGGTGATTCTTTAAGTAACTATAATTATCTGTTTCAAATTTACTAGTTTTTTTAACACAACAAAAAATGTCATCTAAGTAATTCAACAGTCTACTACAGTAATTAGTATTTCTTACATATTTAAACCTATACTACAAAGAGATTTAGACTTAGGAAATTACCAATTCGATAGTTATGTTAATTACTTAAACTAATTTCATAAAATCCCAAATCAACTGTATACTTCAGGTTATGAATTTATATATTTTATCAATTAATATGAAACAATACAAATATGAGTTTTTTTATCACCAGGTCTTACTACCAGTTCAGGCTATACGCCTATGTACTAATCACGATAGTGTGTTAGGAATGAGGAAGGTTTAGCTTAGAGGAAAAAGCACACGCATTTTAATTAAGTGAGATTGTCCAAACATTTAGGAAAACCATCCTAAGTTTACCCGACTGGGCTCAAACCTCGATATCCCCATTATTGGCAGTCTAGTCTATTGTGAGAGTGACGCCTTAGATCATGTTGCCACCAAGTTGGGTAAATGTAATAGAGTAAAATATTTATATTGTAGACTGCAAAAAAATAAAATTATTATTTGTTTAAATTTTTCTACCGACAAGAATAAGTGTATTATATACATGAGCACAACAAAAACTTTTCGTATCCATCCATATTGCAATACTCGTCAATTTCATGGACTTTACAACTTCACGGAACTGATCTAATTAAATATTGTAATGAAATGTTGGCCATTCTATGCACATTACTCCGAACATAATAATTACTGGGCCCGGGAGGCATTTGAGCGTATTTTCATGCGAGCATCGAATGCTTTACAACTGTTTTAAATGCTTGAGGGTTGTTTGTATATGAGAGGAGGTGTGTGGGGGACGTGAATAGAGGGTTGGGGGGAGGAGGAAGAGGGTATAAAACTTTCACATTACTGTAGCAATTTTGAATGTTCCACGAAGGTCAAAGTGAACAAACTGTTTGTGGTATTATTGCGAAACAAAGATGATTTCGCAATTTATACTTTGTGTTTGATCATATAATACAAGTTAAATAAACCATGAGTTAGTAATTTATTTAAAATATATTTTATAAATAAATTTAATTATCAATATAATGATACTCATTGATATCCTCAAAAATTTATAATAATTCAATTTATAAAGTGATAGACATAAAATAATGTGTAATTTTATTTTATTTTTTACATCCCGTGTCTTGTTACATGTTAAGGTGGGATGGATAGGCACGCGATGAAAGGCCAGTGTTTTTGCAGTTTTAACAGAAAAATATATTTTTGGACAAAATTAATAAAATATTTCTCCAATAAAATTTTAGAGTTTAAATTTCTTCACGTGGTGAATGATATCAACAGTTCCTGAATATCTGTCATAAGCGTGGTGGCATTATCTAACAAACTTTTTAAATAAATATATAAAGTCGTCATTAAATTCCATAACATCCTTGACAGATATTCAATACATTTTGAGGTCACCATTCGAAGAAAATTAAGATCTATATTTATACCGAACCAATATATATTTTGTTTGCTAAACATTTTTTCACTCATCATATAAACTACCAAAAACACAGTTTTTTTCCTCTGGTCCCCTTCCCTTCCAACTTAAACTGGAAATATATGGAACACGAGTTTATGGCAGTTACCAGACATTCCCTTGATAATACTAAAATATATATTTTAAAATAAGTATTTGAAATAAATATAATTTTATTTAAATTTAGTAATGATCTTTATATTTACTAAGAACTCAAAATATAAATGTAATTTATATACATAAAACTATTTACAGCTCTATATTGTAAAGGGTGAATTTGTGTTTATAATATAAATTAATATTCTAACATCTACTATTGGAAGTAATTGGCTTAAAAAAATTTTACTTTAGAGCAAAAGAAATATTCTTTAAATAGTTTATTACTGTCCAACTAAATAATTTTAAATATTTTTTAATTGTTTAATATAATTAAAAATATTATAATGTACATCGATGGTCACACTATCTAGGATAGTATTGGGGAACCTTTTGGCATGGGTAGGCCACATATTACTTCACAGATTTTCCGTTTCATAAATAAGGCTATGTGGAATGATTTTAGCCAATAAATGGGGGGGTGGGGAGGGGGGGGGGTAGGTTCCTTCTTAAATACAATTTAAATATTTTAGGAACCCAGAAGAGATACGAAGGAATGGATTTTCAGTCAACTCTAATTGCTATTTGATTTGTGTTTGTAATTTTTGGGATATCAAATAACAATTTCAAAAACCCGTGGACGAGAAAAACCAACCTCCTTACTCGTAAAGCTCTTTATAAAACCACAATACATATGACGGCACCACAATAAACCCACATGTGCAATTCTAAACAAAAGTTTTCGAATAAAGCTGACTTTTCGCTAAATGCCAGTAATGGTCTCTACACTCAATATCATTGCTGAGGGAACTGCAGTATTAATGTGAAAATATTTATCTTCACTCTTTCTCTCTGTTAGCTTTTGCCGAATCTCCTCGCTCTAGGTTATGTCTGAAGATGGTGTGCTGGAGTAAAAAGGAGCTACTAGCCACTTGGACTAACCAACGTTGAGAAACTGGTCTAATATTTGAGGGAGGATTAACCACACAAAGACGAGAGAATGATAACGCATTTTCCAAAGAGTAACCATTCAGTTACCATGCCGATAATATTCAGTGTCGAGTAAAATTAATACTATGATGGTGTTCCAACCAGAAATAGGTAATTTAGAAAGATAAATCGATAAGAATAATTAACCTTAAGCCATTAAATAATAACATTTTATTTTTAATTTATCAACATATACATCGTTTAGAGAGCTTATAATTCTAAAAGGATGAAGATACATAATAAGCAAACTATTCGAGAAAGACATAAGCTCCCCATTTCGGTTTTAGGACGCCGCTTTTGCCATGAATAGAGGTATACGTTGATTGGAATTTAAGTGTATATTGTACCCACAATCCTTCTGTACTGAGGGTGGTGTATTTCTAAGAATTTTCTTGATCTACTTCTAAGAAAATACCCTTACAGTTCATTTGGAGTTTAGAGCTCTTTCAAAATCACCCCACTTGTATAGTTACGTTTATAACCTGGATCAATATAAATGAATGGTGGAGAAAAAAAAAGAATTATCTGATCCATCATATCAATTTATAATAAAATAATAAAAATAATATTTTAAAAGTAATTTCCAGGGTCTAAATTTAATTAGAAATGTGTTTATAACAGATTATACCCAAGAGCTTCAAGCTATTATATTGGACGTGTTTTCAAAACGCTTTGTAGCAGTTGGCTCTTCTAGCTTTCCATGTCTCTTGGTCACATAAACTCTACGTATGTGTGTGTGTGTATGGATGCCCGTGCTTGGACGTAATGCGGACGTAGAATGAAAAGTTCGTAGAGAGAGAGAGAGAGAGTGAAGGTTTTTGGGGGTAGGTATGAGGCTGGGGTGGGGTGAGGAGAGGGGGATGGATTGAACCCAACACCGCCCCTGCGGCTCTCGTGATAATTGGAAGTGACACGTCACAAAATGCCCGCGACCGTCTACGCAAATCGTTTTACACTCTCGACTCATCCATCTACAGTCGTACCTCACCCCCTATTCCTCTAATACCACCACAAATTTCCTGTCCTTTTTTTACCTCCTCTTATCGACCTCCTGTAACTATCTCGCTCTCTCTTTTTTTTTTTTCGCTTTGTTCCCACCTCCTGAAAATTCTCATCCCTTTACTTCTCTTCCCCCATTCCAACCTCCTCCCCATTACCTTCCCACCCGCAACACCCTACCTAAAAATATCTCGCCCACAAAACACACCTCCCTTTCTCTCCTACAAAAATGTGTGGAATTTCCCATTTGACCAGTGTCAACCTCTCTCCTCTATTTTTATCCCTACTTTGAAAGTAGTCCAAATCGATTTGTTTGAAATTCAGGCGTAGACAGAAGGTAGGTAAATTTCTCTCTCTCTCTCTCTCGATGGTTTTCGAAAGGTTATTCACCCTCTATTTCACAGCCCTAAATTGTACATTTCCACATCAGCTATTTAAACAACAAAATCTCCCACTTTACCTTCACCCATGGTCATTTTGTGTTCGGTTTTATTTTAAAACCGAAACTTTGTAATCTCAAAACAGGTTTTATTTTATAGTAGAGTCCTACATTTGAATAAAGTACAGTAATTTTTTAAATGGTTTTATTAACCGCTAGTTTCGATGATTAAGAAATACAAGAATATATTTATATTTTTACGTAGTTTTTATGCATAGGCTCCACCTAAAGTATTGTAAGGGACTAAAACATGGTTTAGACATTTCTTTATAATCATGATTATAATTTTATTGCAAAGTCTTACTACCCGTTCAGGATAGAAGCATAAATAATGCTATACTAATGGGGTAGGTTTAAGGATAAGTTCATTTTAAAGGTAATCTACCTCCATTGGCCTAGAAGGAGTGCTGGAAACTATTTAGGAAATATTACCCTTAGTAGAATCAACCAGTATTCGAGCCCTGATCCTCCCGCTATTAACAGGCTATTCTATCACAACATTCGGCCACTCAAGCGGGTGGACATTGAAAAACTATTGTTTTCCTGTTTCTGATTATTATTAACTTATAGGTATTACAATATTTAGAGGTTTTCCTAGTAATTTATTTAATAAACAAGTTTATTAGATATGAATGTTCAATAATTATATTCAATACTAAGCTATATTTTTATATGTATTATTAAACTAAATTGATACAATTCAAATCCTAACAATACTTTTGGTTGACCTTCTATATGCAATCACAATTTGGTATAAAATGTGAATTAGATAATGGTCAAGAATGTCCTCTCATTTTTTTTTAACCTTTTCCAAATCTTACTAACAATCCAGGATATTGACGTATCAATACTAATTTGGTAGTTTTAATAATAATCTTGGTTGTTTGATGGTTAGGAGAAATTTAAGATTAATAAATAAGGAAAGAAAATTTAAATGTTGCTTTCTAAATAACTTTATATTTTGTATCAGTAACTCCACGTCAATAATTAGTCTGGATAAAATTAAATCAGTAGATATTATTATTATTATTATTATTATTATTATTATTATAAGGTGATTGTGAGATGAAATGGAGAACTTACAGTTTAACGTGGGATCCGAACCACGGTGGAGGCCTGGCATTCCACACATTCACAAGTTGTGATTAATACACGTCTAGTCAGAGGCGCAGGAAATTTAAGTAAAATTACACGTGTCAAATTATTTTTTTCATAACTTTTCTGAATGTTACCTTTGAATTGAATATCATTCATTTACTCTTGATCTCTAACATATCCATCAATTTAATGACTTTTCATAATATTGTAATTATTTATTTTAGTAATTTATAGGTTATTGATGTTCTTATAATCATATTTCAAATGTGAATTTTTTTATTTCTTCTTGTTTAGTGTATTATAAAATTTTTACAATCTTTTTTTGAATATTTTGTCCTTGATAAACGTGTTACTTGTTATTTTTCAAACTATTTAATCTTATCTTAACTAATTGACGTGGAATGGTTTATACAATATATCAAGTTACTTTTGGTTGAAACATCTACATTTTCTTTCCTTATTTATTAAACCTAATGTATAAGTATTAGCCCAGGTGTCATTTGTAAAAAGTTTCTCTAAATTAGCGTGGAGAAACATAATGAAAATATTTAGGAAGATCTTTTATTTATTGCCCCTACCTACCGCCAACAGAAAACCAAATTGCATAAGACTGACGACTAAGCTCCTCTCCCCCAACTGGTGTGTTTCTGTTGTTTTCTAATAACCAGATACTCACGTAGAGTTTGAGATTTATCATTATGAATTTATTTTGGTAGTCCTTGTCTGAGAAATTTAGTATATTATACTGTACATACACATAGTTGTATAGTCAAATCAAGTTTAAAAGCTATCTACTACCATAGTTTTATTTGAACAACTGATAATTAAGCAATGTAAATTAATACATAAAAATATAAAAGATGCTATCAACTATATTTCTTATAAAGAATAATATGTCCTCCTTTCACTTAACATACATAATCCCAGGCAGTTTTTGTGATATAAAAATAATTATAAGAACAGCTATGATTAGGAATAATATGGAATTTATTGATGTTCTGTTTGTATTTAATAAAAATTAAAACATGAATTTTACGAGGCATCCAAATAATTTGATATTGGTTTTGCTCCTTAAAACAAATAAAACATTTGCTAGCGATGGTATTCCATCATGGAATGTCAATATCCATATGCAAATAAATACTTTCTATATATGTACAGAACCAGCAAACTTTTAAAACCATTTTATCCCTTCTTTTCCAATTGTTGTAAATAAAATTCACAACACGTAAACCTTCACAAAATCACATAAAATAGGAATTACGTTTCAAAGTAAAACAAAACAAAAACCACAATTTCGTTTTCCAGTATGCATGGTCCAATAAATATTTTAGTGTCCATTTTATCCAAATGGGATTATTTCCAGTGATGCATTTATTTTGGTGTATATGTGGGTATGTTTGTAGCTTTGCTAATGTCTGCAGCTTGATTTCTCATTTCCTCACGTTTCTCTATTGTTTTGTTGGTGAATTTCAGATTGAAGCTTACACTTTCGTCCACTTTGTTTAATAGAATTTAAAATTAGGGATGAAAATTCTCCACCTTGTTGATTCCACTTTCATGGCAGGAGAACATGAGGGGTGTGTGGGGGGAAAAGGGGGGAGGGCGGAAGGTAGGCGGGGATATAGCTGTCTTGGTAAGTGAACTCTACTGTGAAGTCCATCAGTGCGAAACTGGCGTGGACCTAAAATAAAACCATAAATTCGCGTCATTAACGATGCGCGAAGCTTCAATGATTTTGGTCATTATTTGGAGTGATTTGGTCGGATTTTTATATTCGTGATTCATGTTTATTTTACTCTACTGTGGGTATTTAGTTTGATTGTGAAACTAAAATTGTTACATAAAGAAGCATAAGCGCTTGCTGTAACGAGTTTTTTGAAAATACGTTCTAATTAATTTTAAATTTAAAGATGTTCATTAAAAACATACACTACTTAAAAAATCAATTTATTATAACCATATTTTTAGTAAATATGTAAGAATCTAAGTGAATCTTAAATTTAGATTAAATTATTAAAAATCCTAACAAACTCACATCTTACTTACGAATAAACGTATTAAAGTTTGACATTTTAACACATTTTTTATATAATTAATTTTATAAGTTGGATATGTTAGCAACTTTTTATTATATATTTATTATAATAGCATGAGTATAAACGTTAAACAATACATATAATAATTTAAATCCATAGGTAGATAAGGGGAAATTTTGAAATAAAAATAATCCTTCAAGTGTAGGGAGAAAGTGCATTGTATTTTGTAAATCATAATGTGAAAAAAAAACTTATACCTTGTACTTTAGCTCTGAATTATTACTTAATCCTGATCCCCAAAAATGTAACTGATCATTTCATTTGGGCTTTGTTGGTGACTACATTATCATTAATATATTAAGTTAAAAAGTTTGGATGTTTTAATTAATTGATTATAAAAGAAGTGCCACACTTTATTTCAGTAGCTTACATATCTAAATATTAATACAATAAGAGTTAATAGTACATGGTTTTATTTCCAATATGGACGAAAAACATTTAAATAATGCAATTGTGGTATTCACTTTTACTGGTATGAATTAATGGCCGAGAGGCTGGATGTTGAGTCTGTTCTTTATTTAAGTGCGTTTATAGGACGTGGGCAGATCTAATTAGTCAGTTCAGAAAGTACACTTTAATTAATTGAAATAGTAATAGTTAAAAAAATACAAAAGTTAGAAAATACTACATGTAGACAAAATTAAATGTATGCTGGTTTGCATTGATATATCATGTCACCAACTTACAAACTACAAATATAGAAGCCCTCATTAGTGTGAAAGTGAACTAAATGTAAATCTAATTAACTCTAGTTTATTATTGCCTAGGATGTTAGCACTAGAATCTCATCCAAATGTACTGAAAAAAAAAATGGTTTCTCAATACCCCCTCCATGCAAATTCTGGTACACTTACTTTAAATCAGCGGCCCTAATACCAATGCAATCAGTTAAGTTTAAATATATTAAGCCAGGATGCATTAGTAGAAATAGTGATAAAAATAAAATTACTATACAAAAAATAATTAAGCCTCTAATTTTTTAAAGTAATATTTATAATTTTTTTGTCATGATTCACTACTGGCTCGGGTGTTACGAATAATTTAATCAATATTGTCGATAAGAGACAGTAAAGGTATATTTTAGATGAAATGAACCCTTTTCTGATTTGAGTAAGATTGAGAAACAATATAGAGACAGCAGCCATATTTAGTATACTCGCTCCTTCCGTTATAAACAGCTATGTCTATTACACACGTGACGTCCTCCCCCATTTGACCAGCAAAGTGAGCATATTATTATTTAGTTGAATCTATAATTATTTACTCTAGTTACCATGTAATTCATACAAACTGATCATTTCAACAGTAAGGTTAAACTAGATCAAGTACAAAAATACTAAAGAAAAATAAGACCTTAAGTACAACGACTCCATTAACTTGCTTTTTATGTAACTAGTCACTAAATGAATATCCTGTTGAATATTGGAATGATAAATTTTAAACATGTAGCTATATATTTTAACAATTGGATTCATATTAATCTCTTCTTTAGAGATGTCACTTAGACTTAGTGAAAACCTTAACTTTTTAACAATAACAAATGACTGGTCCTGAAAAATATTTTCAAAGTCACTCGACCTATGTACGTCTCACAACTTTTTGTTTGCTTATAACCTTTATAGAGTTGGTTTTACCGTTTCTTCTTGTGCCATCCAAGATGAATCTTCTTATCTCCAAAGAGTGTAAAGTTACCTGTCATAAGTTTATGTATTTGTTATTATTATTAATTTATTGTAAGTATTAATATTATGAAGGCGTGATTTGTTTGTCGTAAGCTTTATGCTGACTTGTAACTTACTAATCACTATAATATAACCTTAGAAAGCCTACTGAAAGTGCATTCTAACATCTTAAGTCTGTTTAGAAATTTATAGTGAAATAAAACATCTAAGCAAATAATATTTTACCTCGTACAACTACAATGAAAGATATAACATAATTAACTATAGTTTAATATGTAATTTGTGAGAGAAGATTCAATTCGTTATTATTACCCATCAGGGTCATCTATGTACTTTTACTAATTGTGTCGGAATTATTAGGAGGGAAACAATGAAAAATATATTCACATTTTCTTGGATAGGTAATGTAACTTTTTTAACGAATACTTATCACAACCTGCTGGAGTTTGATCTCTGACCTTCTTGGCTCCATAAATTATAACATGAGTCTAATACTTTGTGAGTTTATAGTTATTTGCGTTTTACTAATTATTAATAAATATTGATCAATACAGTAATAATATGTTTTATGAAGGTAAAAAAACTGATGTGGTTTATATAAAGCTGTGAAATTTAATTTGATTAAATATTTAAATGGAATTTTTTTTTGTTTGTCAGACATATATCTTTTTATTTAATATAAAGTAACTTTATCAATTAAAAACCATTATTAATATTCTCACATTGATAATATAGATACATTTTTAAAATTTTTGAAAATAACTCAAACTTTAATTCTATAAAATAGGTATGTGTTTGTAATGAAACTATTAAGATTATTATCGATTTGTTTAAAAATTGGTTTAAAATTTGATAGAAAATATTTTGTGTGTTAAGGATCGAGAGGATGAGTTACGGGAAAAGAAATCCATTTCATCTGAGAGAAGTAATTGTGATACTTAATTGACTAATTTCATTTAAAAATCAATCCCTGAATTCAACGATCCCAGATAATAACTTTGACCTTCCTGTTAATGGCAGTCGAGTATTTCTAAAACTTGACTTTATAGAAAGTGTTTAAATTATTTAAAATATTAATAATTTTAATAAAACCAGTTAAACTTTTAATTTAAAGATGAAATATTTTAAACTATTCTCACCCAATTTGGTGACTGCATAGTCTAAGGCATTATTCTCGTAGTATCCTGGACTGCCGATGATGAGAAGATGGAGGTTTGAATCTAGGTCGGTTCAAACGAGAATGGTTTTTACAAAATGGCTTTCCACTTTCCCTCGAAGAAAGTGGGTACATATTACTTAAATATAACTTTCCATATCACTAACTCCACTACCATAATTAGTACACACGCATTTAAACCAAACGTGTAGTAAGACTGAGTGCTAAGATAATACTATTCTTCGTAAGCAGGGAAAACCTTTTCTTAGTTAATTTTTATTCATATCTAAACTACAAGTTTTGTAATAAAGTCCACAACCATTCAGATGTTTTGTAATTTTTGTGAAAACCAACTTTTCAAAACATTTTGAAAAATTTATCGTTATTTTTTATGACATGGAAACTGGTTACAATCACGTCCATACATTCATTAATAACATAAATTAAATACTATTTTTCAACTTTTTATATTTGAATAAAAATATTTAGTTTATTAAATAATACCTATACTAATCAGATGTTTATTAAATCCATTAAATTTAAAATTCATTATATTCAGGCTATCCTCTATTTCCGACCCTTGACTCCCGGTTGAAGTGCCAGCTTAAAGTCTGTTCACCATAGGAATTGTTTTCTGAAAGGCCTTTTTCCTAACCAGAAAGCTAATATATAGTAGGATATTGGTAGGAAAAAAGACCTTTCAGAGAGTAATTCCTACCGTGAATGGAGTATACGTGCGATTGACCGGAACATTAAATAAAAACTAAGATTGAAAAAGAAAACTCATAGAATTTTGGGATTCCAAACTATCAGTTTTAAAATGGTGATATTGAGATGGATTATATAGTTTTTTATATCAGGATAGTTATGGTAAGATTTTGTTCTATTTTTTTAACTATTATAAAATGGAAATTTTAAATAATGTAGAAAAAGGAGTGTGTTGTATTAGTTTATTAGTTTATTATAAGAAACAACAAAATATTTTGAGACACTATTAATGATGCTTTACCTACCATATTGACGGATATACAATACAAATATATGTATAAACTAGAATATTAGTTACCATAATAAGTTTTAAGAAAACCATGATATTTTTGTAATTCATCAAGCTAATATCAAAATCGCTTCTCTTTTAACTACGGTAAACGGGCTTAACTCATCTCAATACCACTTGATTTTTAAATGAATAACAGTCAATCTAGGGTGACCTGGCGGTTTTGGGGTAAAATGCCGGATTTCTGTGCTGGGGGTCCGGGGTTCAATCCTAGGTCTCGGCACAGATTTATCTGATTGCCAAAACTTTACTTCAACTCTGACAACACGTGTATTAATCAAAACTTATGAATGTGTGGAGTGCCACGCCTCCACCGTGGTTTGGATCCCACGTTAAACTGTAGGCCCTCCATTTCATCTCACAACCATCCTACCATTACACATTAACATAAGTGAATAAAACCAGAATGGTTAGTAAGAAGCAGTGATAATGATAATGATAATAATAATATTAATAACTGGCAATCTAACCATTATGCCACACTTGGTTAGAGATGTATCATCTACCTAAGTTAGATGTTATCTTGGGGAGTGAGATGGGATCTTAATAATGAATGCTCGTCCTAAAGTATAAGTTCAACCCTGATGGTAGAAACGTGCTCCGTAACTTTGGACAGTAACTTGAAGTCATTAGCGGTCGTTGTCCGCACACACATGTATGTCCACACGTAGCGCTGTTGTTCATAATGATGTAGCGAAACATTGGAAGCTATTCCAACAACCGGTCGATCAAGTAACTTCTTCCCCATCGGTAGAAGTGGCGCTACGGATAGTGTTTCTAACCAAATTCATGCCCGCTATGACACGAAACATAGAAGGAAGGTGGTGAATCAATTTGCTCTGTATATTTCTGTATTTGCATCAGGCTAAAGCTTTATTCACATATTCATTAAAAAGAGAGAGCAGAACTTGCTTAAATGTCGCAGCTATTCACTTTCTGTATGTTGACCCGAGGTTCATTTCAACACCCAGTTATAGCAGATGACCATCAATATATTTTATCTTCTATTGGATGTATATAAAAAAATGTTCACGATTTATATCTTCAAACTATATTAGTGTGTCGTGGCACAATCCAATACATTGATACATATTTTTTCCATCGATAAGTTATTTCAAATATCCTCACAACATCCAACGAAGCCTTTTTAACTTTGGCTCTACAGTACATGAGCTTTAAAATGCGTATGCGAACTGATTTGAGATGGTTTGTTTTATGGTTTTATTGGTTCTCTCGTGCTGAAGATCTCAAGCAGAGAGGAACAAGTTAAGATGAGTTGAACTTTATCAGAACTACTCGAGATGATGTTGTGGAAACATTGTGGTTGGCTTGGACCTAGTCATGTGACCCTATCTATTTTCCTTGTTTTTTTCGGCAAACGCATGAATCCACATCACGTTAAATTATTATTATTATTATTATTATCAGTGGTTCTGTCTTATGACAGGTCCATTCCTTTTATCAGGTGAACTTCAAAATGCACCCTGTCCTCTGCCTCCTCCTTCAGCTCCTAAAATGTTCTTCTTTCGTTCAAGTCATCCAAAATTTGATTCTTCCTTTTTCCTAAGCTCTTACTTACCTCAACCTTTCCTTACATGACATCATGCATAATACAGCTATTTCTAAGTTAGTGCTCAACCCAGTTTGCTTTATACGTTAAATACCTTAATTTAACTATGTTATTAAAATGATATTCTAGTTGCTTTTATATACTAAATTTATTAAAATTATTAATATGTTAAATAGAAATATCGTGATGTACTCATCGTATTGTCTGCTAGTTTACCATGCATCCGTTGTGAAAAGAATGATATTTATCAAGTTAAAAAAGAGTATGATGCTTTAATTAGATTTCTGCCCAGTTTATTAAGTATTTGGCAATTGAGCTATGAATGAAACCTCTATCTTTGGAAAGAGAACGAGGTTGGGAAATATTAAGAATTATTCTAACTAGGAATGTGGTGTCGATATGAAAGGTTGTTTATATAACAGGAAGATATAGAAAGAATGCACATGAATATATTATATGTATTCTTATACGTATAGTGATTTTAGGTAAGAAAATAATAATGATGTTTCTTATTCTTCTTAAACCATAAGAGAGGGAAGTATTGCGATCATCAAAAAAAAATCAGACAAACTCGAAATTTTGGATGGGTGTCGACGTTACATCACCCCCTGAAAACAAAATGTGGTTTTCGTGATGCCGTCTGTCTGTCTGTATCTTGGCCAAGAGTTGAAATCACTTTACTTCATATCTAGAGTTTTAATGAATCTCACCTGAGGTTTTCTAGAATTAGATATTCTACCATAGAGTTAAGGCTAGTTTACTGAAAGGCAAACCATGAAAATTTATTTTTTATAAATACTACTTAGTTATTTTTATAAGATTATTTATTTAGTCGATGTTTACTATCACAAACCAAATATCAATCATCATAGTACCATGGAAATAAATTTAAGGCTTCTTTACGTAACTCAGAAATTCTCAATTTTTACCATATCTCCACAGAACTAGTGTATTATTGTATTGCTACAGTAAAAATATTTGACAAGTAAACCTGCAATATATACCAACGCAAACAACATTACCTAAAAATTAGTACTTAATAAGAAACCCAGCGAAAAAATAAAATATAAAACTTACATTTATGTAGAAATTATTTTAAATGAACATTACTTTGTTGTAATAAGATTTATGTGGAATATTTTACAAATATAAATAATTGATATTCTTTTTACTCTATGATTAACTTGCTGGGATTTAATTTTAGTTTAGCCAAATATTTTACCCCTTAACGTAACATTCAACGTGATATATACTTTTATCCTTAGTTTTAAATTACAGTACATACAAATATATGAAACGATATTTGTTTTTAAATATGTGATAAATTAGACTTATAATCTGAAATTATTTATTGGGATCTAAAAAAAGATTTAAAAATTAGTTTAAGGAGAAAAGTCCAAAATAAATGTCGGAGAAATTCTCTGACAAGAGAAAAATTTCTCTTTGAAAATTATAGTAAAGTAATCCATAGTTTACCTAAAATTTGATTACATAAATATTATAGCAATTACATTAAAGTTAATAAAACGAGTAGTTACATATTTAATATTTTATTTGAAGTTTTATTAACATGCACTTTCTGAACCGACTGGTTCTACTAACACAGAAATTATAAACCATTTAATATTATATAAAATACACACATTATTCCACCCCCGGCCATTAATTCCTGACTATGAAAAGGGGATCCCACATTTCACCAATGAAAAATATTTTGACAGCAACTAGAGTCTAAACCGGAACCCTTAGCTCAATAGTCAGACACGCTGCTGACTTAGGTAAGGTACTGGGCCAAAAAGTGAATTCAAAGTTTCTTTTATTTCTTCTGAAACTATATTCTCTTTCTATCGATCATATTTTCCATTGTTTTAGTTGAAGTGGTTCTTGTCAACAACAGAAAATAAAAATCCTCCAATCTTTCAATATATTATCGTACGCACATAAAACTTCCTGGAATAGCGTGAACTATTGTGTTATCGAATTGGAAGTGGTTCTGAAACATGTAGGCCTACAATTGTTGCGCGTGAAACGCAAGCATTATGGAGATTTGAGAAGATTGCCTCGGTGTTATGGCCTAACTTATGACACTTTACACACGACGCAAACACCACAACACAGTGAATAGATTAACATAGATAGTCGATATAGGTGGGAAGAGTAAATAGTGTCTAAAGGGAAATGCTTATAGCTAAAACCTCAAATGGATGCTTGGAACGTTTATATTAGATATGTATTCGTCAGTAACGATTTAATGTAGATTCTATAAATGCTAGATTTTGAAATAACATTAAACTAAAATCTTAGTCACTTCTGTTGATATAAGTTTCAAGGTGCAGCCAAAGGGAGCGCAAGTATTTTTATAGTTTTTATAGAATTGAAACTTTTTTGCCAAAATAGATCAAATATTTCTCAAGTAGCACATGCTAATATCAACAGATCTTAAATATGTCAAGGGTGTCCTGGAATATTGTCAAAACCTTTTCCCTTTATTTAAAAAGGTTTATAGATAATGCCACTATGCCTGCTCATTACATATTATATTCAATAACTGCTGATATAACTATGTGAAGAAAATAAAATTTTATCTGCGTGTAAAAGCAATATTTGATTAATTATGATCAAAAAAGGTTTTCCACAAAAATTGTAAAAAACAACTTTTCTCGCCTCCCATGCATTCCTTCCTATTTTAGGCCAGGAGTGTCAAACAATTAACATTAAAAGTACAAAGGGAGCAATATTAAAAATAAATTCATTATTACTGTCATTATTTTAAGTAAAGAGAATTCCGTCTTATTATGTAATAAATACACAAACAAATGAGTAGGCACACAATATAATACAATGAGAATATCCATATATTGGTTTTTAATAAATTTAAAACCATTTATTTACAACAACGGTATTATTGTCACTCTAAAACTTATCATGTGTTTTTACCCAAATCATATTGGAAAACAACTATTAACAAACGTGTGTGCTGGCAAATTTGTACGTATTTGATGTGAACATTCAACAATTTCTAGGAACTGATCCATATCAAAAATCTCAATGATTGTTCAAATATTATAAAAAGATTGTAACGCGCGATGGGTCATTATACGTTCCATGGGCCTCATACAACTATGGGTAGGATCTAGAATTTGACATACCTGCTAGAGAGTATAGCTCCCGCAATATATATTTTAATGGTTATCGTATGGACTCACTTACTTAGCTTTCAGAGTTTATTCATAATAGGTTAACATTTTACGCCCTCATTGTTGATATTTTTGATGATTTTTTTCATTAAAATATAATATGCAGGCCTATTCTTTCCTTGAAATATAAAACGAAACTATTTTCCTTATAATAGACTAAACTGCTAATGCTGGAGATGTAAAGGTTTGCATCATGGTCGGTTGTATTGCGGATGGGGCTTAATTAATGTTTTTCCACTATCTCTACACACAAATGTGGGTACATTTCCTATAAACTCAACCTGTCATCTCTAACACATTAGCGTTGTTAGAATCCAGGGGTAAAAACCTTATCGGGATGAGACGAGGTGATATCAAATATAACATATTATCTGTGTTTTTTTTTGTTTTGTCGAATTAATATTTATGTGGTAGGAAAGATTTAAATGCTTGAAAATATATTTTACAAACATAATTTAACAAATGTTAATAATGTGGCATAGACCAGGGGCTCCCAAAATTTTTTAGACCAAATGAGCCCTTACCGAAGAAACAAGACATGCTTGAGCCCTTATGATATTTTTTTAAATAAATTAATACAATCCATGGGGAATTCAAAGTTTTGTAAGATCTTCTTAAAATGCCCACTGTTATCCATTTACATTAGAATCGTAGGTCGTTCATTTGATGCTAGATTCTCGGAGGTATTTTTCTAAAGTTCGTGGTATTCTTTGCCTGAAGATATACACATAATTATTGATTTTTAATATTATCATAGATATGAAACTGTTTGTTTTCAGCAATTTGCTTATGTAAATGTTATGTGTCAAAGGTTATCTGGTTTAAAGTTCATTTGCGTCACATAGATCAATGTCATAATCACACCAAAGTCTTTAAGTCTAGATATAAAATTTCACCATCCATACCGATGTATTCTAATGGTAAAAGCATACAGCTCCTATTAAAGAATATATTTTATCCCATTCAGGTTCCATACGTTTGGTGCTAGCACCACAATTCCACTCCCCTACATACTGTATCACAAAAAGGCAGTTGATATCCCATCCACACTGCTTTGAGTAGTGGAATACAGCTCTTAAAGTGTGAGGATGATTTAAATATACTCTGTTCTTTAAATGTCCCCATATGAAGAGGTTTAGGTGGTATTAATGGATCGTAGGTGCTACAATGTTTTTGCATTTAATCGTCCGAGAAACACATATTTCAAGTAAGTCATGGAGTTCTTGTCAAATCTAGTTGATACCTGCTGATAACTCCTGTGTTTTTCCATGTCTACAGTTTTGTCTTCCGTTTCTCGATTCAGGTGTTTATCACCAACAGTTTATTCCATTGGCAGAACTCTATGAGCATCTGCCCTATGTTGTTTCTCTTCCCTAGTCCATTTGAACTGTGATCTTCCTGTCCTTCTCCAACCACTGTATTTCAAATTTCAACTGGCCATGATAGTGATGTTAAACTTCCCTCTTACCTCATATTGAATAATTATATCAATTTCTCTATACATTTCTTCTACCTCGATATTATCGTTGTTGGTTGTCGGAATGTACACTTGTATTCTCAAATATACACCGGTTCAGCGTTTAATTAAAAAAACTTATTCTATCACTGTGATACATTACTATAGTAACACTTTTGAACATTGATTTTCATCGCTATTGCCCCTTTTTTCACTCTTTTCACCTGAGTAGAACTTTGTGTAATCTCCAGAAAATATTTCATCTTGATATTTCCAACAGACCTTACTTTATTTAACAAATGTTCACATCATGCCTTCCTTTTATACTTTAAAATTGTTTAGTTACCCTTGTCATAGTCCTTACATTCCATGTTCATATGATGAAAATGAAAGTTTTATTTTATTAATATGCTCTGTTGATCGCTCACCCTGAAGTAGTCTGCACCCAAAGACCTGAAAAAGGGACTAGCTTACCTGACCACTGGGGGACAACAGATGATCAGGCTAAATATACTGATTGTTGATAAAAATAATTAGTCAACAAGTTTTAACACAAGGTCTATTTAAAATTTGGTCTAGAGCTAGCCCCCCCTCCACCCCCCAATGATTCTAAACAATATTTGAATCTCAACTTTACTGTAACCAAAAAATGTTAAATCTGCCTACATTTTAGTTTTTAATGATATTATTTGCAGATATTTAAAATACGTTTTAGTCCATATTAAAATATATATTTACTAGAGTAGCTTCCTATAGATAATTTGATACTCATTTATAAAGACGATAGTACATCCTTGCTTTGAAAAAAATTAAGAATACTAACAATATTAATTTCTACTGGGGTAATTCGATCTGGAAGGGGTGAAGGGGATTATTTCACCCCAACCTATTATTTTTAATTGATCACTTGTAATTAATTTTCTAAGAATGTGATTTATTTAACCTCTTTGAAACCCTTAAAGATCCTGTAATTGGTAAGAACATAGATTTAAACTTAACGTGTAATTAACACGAGAGAAAACAAAATAATACTAAATATTGTTTTCGTGTATTCTCACATTTTTATAGTATCGTGAGCTTACGCTATTCTATTTAATCAACTAGTTCTCTATAACCTCAATCACCCACCTCTAAATAGCTAATTCAACCATTTTAAAATGTATCAATCCATAAAATTTTATTTAAAAAACACGTAATCTACAAAAAAGAGGTGGCTTAAAAAAGTGAGGGCTCATGGCCTATACATTCTTAAAGCTGGCCTCGAGGGGCACAAAAAAAAACAATGGGAATACACATATTTTGTTGATGGATTTTATTTGATCATTATTTAAAACAAGGGCGTCCTAACGTTTTAATCTATAGGTAGGATTAAAACATCTCCCAATTAATGATTTGGTTTTATTCTTAACCAAAAGTATTTGGTTCAATTCTCTGCACGTCCGATAAAATTATCCTTGAAAAAATTGGGAGTTTTCCTCTCGCAGTGACGATTTTACAGCTGCAGGTCTCATTGTGACTGTTTTGTAGAAAGTTAGTTTGTAATTCTTTCTCTGATATAATTAGTCGGTTAGTAAGTTGCACGTTATAGTAAGCTGAAAATGTAAAAAATAATTTAAAAATGCCTTCAATTAGTTTTTATTTTTACAAAGAGGAAATTCCCGAACTACAACGATTCATTTAACCCAGACAGGCTCATATTAGTCACTGTGTATTATTATTATTATTATTATTATTATTATTATTATTTAGCACCGCGGCTTACTACCCGTTCGGGTTACACGCTTAAGTACTAATTATGGTAATGGATTTGGAATTAGGAAGGTTGAATTGAGAGGAAGTGAACACGCATTTGCGTGGAGGGAGAGTGGAAAACCATTTAGGAAAAACCACCCCCAGTTCACCCGACCGAGTTTCGAACCTCGATCTCCCCGTCCTCGGCAGTCGGGCTCAACACGACTAGCTCGTTAGCCAACTACGCCACCGAGGCGGGTGTCACTGTGTAACTGAGTTAACTTCCTCCTCTCCACTTCCTAACAGAGAAAATCTGGATAGTAGCATCGAGGGAGAGACTAGACCTAAGAGAGAACGCTGTATGCTAGCCGTCACAACTGTCACTTATTGCAGATTAGTCAGGAACAAGGACCTAAGTACACATTTATTAATACGTGATAAACATCTAAAGGCGGAACGAAAACACCCACTCTCAAAAGAAAATTCATTCGCTATTACAATTATATTACCTGCCACTGGGGTCATTCGGTCTTGGAGGGGATGAAGGGGATGTTAGTTCACCCCACTCTACCATAAATTGATCATTTAAAACTGAATTTTGAGTAAGTCAATTCTTTCAACCACTGCAACACCCTCAAATTTGGTCCATATGGACTAAGATAAAGCGCTGACCCTTTGGTGTCCCATAGGCTGGGTTAAGGAATATGTATATACCTCAGGTATATAGTATAATTAAAATAAAGATGGATTGATGGATGGAAAGGTGTTTGGATTGATAGATAGCAATGAAAAATGATGAAATAACTTTATTAAAAAAATGGTTGATAAGTGCTATAAAAATATATTATATTTTTTGCAAGCACTTTTCAACTCTTCTATTTATATTTCCTCCCTAAAAAATAGCCCAGACAAATAATATGAATTTAGCGTGTAAACAATATGTATGATTATCGCCAATACAATTTTTTGTACAGATGTACGTCAAAAGGTTATTAATGTTAAAACAAGTATATTTTCAACATACATTTCTCTTAGATGTTGAAAAGTTGATTTCAGCAGAAGCATAATGGTAATCATCTGCCTTTCACATTAAAATATCAAAAACAGTTTGACAAATTCTGTAGTGAAAAATGGTTTGCTAAAATAGCCCAAGTCAAGCATTAAAATTGTCCGAGTGAAATAGAAGTTTAATTGCGTCAGTTGGCGCGCCTGTGTGGGTATTGCACACACGATCCATCATGGTGGGATGAGCTCTTAAAGTGGCCTTTTCTGCTCGTCAATATCAAAATGGTCGGGGATGGCCCCTAGAGAGCATACCATAATTAAATTACAAGGGATGATGAGAAGAGTTTGGGCTGGTTAGACGAGTGGGGGGAGAACTGGAGGGGTAGAAGCTCGTTTCGGTTGCTTTGTGATACTTTGTTCATCGTCATCCCTGGGGCTTTTGACCTCAAAATAGTTGTCCTTTGAGTAAAAATATTCGATTTATTAAAAAAAATATACTTGTAAATGTTTAAAAGTCGAAGATAAACATTTCCAAAACACTAGACTATACTTAAAGAGGATGATTAGTTTTACATTTTATACTAAGTAGTTTTTATTATATAACTATTAATTTTAATCGAGTATGCTTGGACGCCTTTATGATAGTGTTTAGAATCCCATGAGAAGATTAAAATGATGTTAAACTTTAGATTTGAACAAAAAATACTAGAACACCTTGACTTAATCTGGGATCTGCTGCAAACCTTGTTATTTGGAAAAGAAAAAAAAAAAAATACTGAAGCAATTTTGCGCCCAACTACGATGACTTGTTGAGCTTTTATTTTTAATATGTTTCGATAAACTTAAGAATATTTAGCAGAATTGGGGAAAGACCTGTTTGATTCCAAATAAATGATGGGCACTGTCAGTTTAGGCATGGCCTGCTTTTGCATCCACGTTAGCACTAAAATCCGCTAAAGATAGAAAATTATTAATATTATGTGTTTTGTCTTACGAGAGCTCCATTCCTTTTGTAATTGACCTTGGACCAACAAAGTACCTTGACTTCTGCCTCCTCCTTAAGCTCTCATAATTTTCTGCTTTCCTTCAAGTCATCCAATATTTGAATAAAACTTTCTCCCAAACTCCATTTTACCCTCAACCTTGCCTTTTATGACGTAATGCAAAAAAAGTTCCTCTTAAGTATGTGTCCCATCCAGTTTGCTTTGTACCGAAGAATCATATACCAAAAATAGTGTTCACATTTGATTTTATTAGAACTTTTACATTTGTCACTCTGTCTGTCTGTCAACCTAATTTTCTAAATTCTTTTTCTAGCAAATGGCAAATAAACCAAAATATTTGACAAACTCTGGGCTTCAGGCGGGTTTTTACTAAATAATTTTTTTCTTATGTTTCAATAAACCTTATATGGAAATTTATTGATATATTTGTAGATAAAAGGTTTTTATTTATAATAAAAATGATTAAATTAAAATAAATCCTAACATATTTAGCTGGATTATCGCAAATAAAGAGAACGTTTCTCTAAGCCCGTTTTAGTTTTGGATGTTAGAGTGGGGAAAGGAAATTATCACTATCCAAATTTTTGTATTTTGACATATTTATTATATATTGTTCGGGAAAAATATTACAAATAAATTTTTATGTTTATGATTATTAATAAAAATATATCAACTTTCGTACATATTGGAGATACTGGTATATATTCTCCATTTAAATTATTCAATTAATATAAATTATCATTAGGACACAATTGAAAAGCTTTTTTCAGTAAAATATTTTTGGAGACAATCTACTAAACGAAGTAGAGCCTTAAGACCGAATACAATATTTTAGGTTTTATAATCTCTTTTTAAGCTATATAACATGACCTAAAGTATAATAAATGGACTGTGTCCTCTCTAAAACTATTAAATATATTTTTATGACTCTAGCTAGACACGCCCAGTTCAATGGTCGAATGCTTTAAGACGTACTTTCACAATAGAATAAACTGAATATAACAAGAAGAACGGTGTTCAAATCCCAATCGGGTGTACAGAAGTGGATTTTCCCAATTTCGTTTCAATTCCCCTACACACAAATGCATGTAGAGTTTTTCTAAGTTTAACCCTGTGTTCATCCCATTAGGATTTACATAGCAAATGTATAACACCTCAATAGGAAGTAGTATTTTGCGATGCTATTAAAGTAAATAAAAATAACTAAGAACATCCAAACATCATAAAACTTGACCAATTTAAATATTACTTCTTTTTATGATGTTCAAAATCAAGATTTTTTTTAAATATCTCAAATGATTATAAATGTTTCCATCTCTTTTATTTACAGATGTACTTTCTTTATAATAATTAAGTAACAAAATTATTTTAGCGGCTATTACTGAGTGTGTAGTACTAAGCGTTCTCTTTTAAACTTGTATGATTATAGAACCGATATATATATATATATAAATTTCTGTGTGTATATGCATATGCATATATATGTATATATATGTATATATACATATATATATATGTATATATACATATATATATATATATATGCATATGCATATATATGTATATATATGTATATATACATATATATATATATATATATATATATATATATATATATATATGTATATATGTATATATACATATATATGTATATATATGTATATATATATACATATATATATACATATATATGTATATACATATATACATATATATGTATATACATATATACATATATATGTATACATATATATACATATATATATGTATATATACATATATATGTATACATATATATACATATATATATGTATATATACATATATATGTATATATATGTATATATACATATATATGTATATATATGTATATATATGTATATATACGTATATATGTATATATACATATATATATAAAGCAAAACGTTTAGTACTCATGCGGCTTATACGCTTTTATACTAATTATTAAATGGGTTTGAGATGAGAAAGGTTGAATTTATATTAAGTGTACTTGCATTTGTGTGGAGGTAGAGAGTTAAGCCATTTAGTAAAGAAAACTTCAGTACATCTGATCGGCATCTATCACGGATATCCCCGTCACTGTGAGTCTAGTCTATTGCAAGAGAAGCGCCTTAGACCATGTGACCACCAAAGTGGATTTTTATTAATATTGCAAAATAAAAATGGTATTAAAACTGCAATAACAATTACCTATTCTCGCCTTTCCTTCTTTGTAAACTTAAGACCACCCCTCAAAGAGACCAACAGAGTGAAACGAGAGAGAATACAGTAACTTTTTTTAAACTATCGGATTAGTTTCTTATTTTTCTTGTTTGACTATATCTAAAAAAAAGAGCTAGCAGATAACCTTAACAATCATCCTATTGATTTAGAATTACTTTGAAAAGTTTTTTTTTTGTTAC
The DNA here is from genome assembly GCA_902155825.1 of Timema genevievae. Taxonomy (NCBI): domain Eukaryota; kingdom Metazoa; phylum Arthropoda; class Insecta; order Phasmatodea; family Timematidae; genus Timema; species Timema genevievae. The sequence goes on from CABFWO010000033.1 coordinate 35,251, forward strand.
AAATCGTCACAATCCTTGTCTTGGACATTTCACCTCGTTTTCTAAAGCTGCCTTCATTTCCAATTCCAATTCCTCCGTTCTCATTAAAGAGTTTGGTTGAGTGTTTAATCGATATCGCCGCGTCCTGGAAATACAAGGTAGGTTCGTTTCCTTGAATTTTACACTTACCACTGCCTTTAAATGTATATACCCTATATACGATACGGCAGGTAGGTTCTTTACTACAAATTCTAACGGTACACGGTCGTATCCGTCCCATCGTCCTTAGTTCGGATCCTAGCCAGGTTAGTATATAGCCTGATCATCCTTTATTCACATGCGTCAATTAATATCTCAGAGTGGGTGACCTGGTGGTCTAGGGGTAAGGTGTCAGACTTCTGTGCTGGGGGACCGGGGTTCAATCCTCGGTCCCGGCACAGATTTTTCTGATTGCCAAACCCTTCCTTCACCCTCTGACCAGACGTGTATTAATCACAATTGTGAATGTATGGAATCCCAGGCCTCCACCGTGGTTCGGATCCCAGGTTAAACGGTAGGTCCTCCATTTCATCTCACAATCACCCTACCATTACACATCAGTGTCAGTGCGTATAACCCGAATGGGTAGTTAAGACGCGGTGATAATAATAATAATAATAATATATCTCAACGCCAGAGTTAAGTATTTCAACATATTGTGTTCGGGTGCCAGGTATTTTCACTTTCGCCCTACAACGATTAGACTGGCTTTGATTTAAATACAAGATAACTCGAATTACAGATCACAAATGATTATTTAGGATTAATTTATTTTATTACTGTTCATAAATATGAGTCGGGGTGACTTGTTCATAGCCAAATTTTTGATTACGCTAACGTCCAACAAACTTCCACTCTGTTTTCTGGTTTTTCGAGAGTGTTTTCCAAATGGCTGCCACGGGGGCTTCTTGCAACCCTCGCCCCCCTCACATTGGGCGATTTCCCTTCTTAAAAATAAATTGATCAAGGTCACTTTGACTGTAACTTAAATTTGCAGCTTGGTTCGGGGATATCTTGTAAAAATGTTCTTGTTCTCTACAGCTAGTTTTTAAGGATTGTTAGAAAATAGGACCAAGTGACACGCCAATTAATCCTTCACTAAAACTTATAAATCCTGTATAAGTTAACATTAAATATATGTTGTACTTCGAGAATATTGGCGGAAAAACTGACTAATATCAATATCTTCGGCAATAATAATAATTTCTTAATAATACTTTAATATCAATAAGAAATTCGATAAAACTATTCAAATAATACTTTCTTAAGTATTACTGTATAAATGACATTTCCGTAACTTATTGAAAGAACAAAATCTATTTAAAACTATTATTTTTCTTGTTTAATAGTTTTGGAAAAAATAGATACTAGCGTATATACACTTATTAATTAAAAAGTGTTTTATTAACACTTGTATTAATCTAACAATGTATTGTGTTATGTACAATGTATGTAGTTATCATTATGTAACATATTCCACTAACCCGTAGCCTTATCCTTTTTGGACCAAATAATTTCCTGGGCACCTTGTTTTTGAACACTCTAAATTTGTTTTCGTCTTGTAAGATAAGAGTCCACGTTTCATACCGATAGAGAACAATCAGTAAAATTATTGTTTTGTATATTATGAAATTTACATTAATTTAAAGAAGGTGAGATGTCAAATATAGGGATGTGAAAAAAGTATCGATACTTTACTAATATCAATATTTTCCTTTCGATTCTAGCATTTTATTATTCGATACTTTTTTTAATACTTTTACTGATATTAGTACTCTCACTCTTTTTTTGCTATCTTCACTCATTCTGGGATTAAATGTTTACTAGGGTAGACTCTGGAGGAAGAACAATTGACACCTTTTCTCAATCCTCACTCATTTTCTGCATGATAAGCAAGAAGCAACTCTGGAATTCAATCTCTTTTAGCTCATAAGCCCATCATAATTCATAGCGGTTCTTTCATCTTTGTTTATCAATACACCAGGTGACAAGGTGAGTGGTGACCATTCTACTAGCCTTGGACCCTTTATAAATAAGCATGGTCATCACAAACAGAATAAGCTATATTATAGTTCAAACATAATAATTCTCAGTGTTTAAATAAATATGAAAATACAATTATGTTGAAAAGTTGAAATTATTATTACTAGATAAAAAGTCCAGATTAAATTTTTTATAACGATACTTTTATCGATCTTTTTTTTTCGATACAAGTATGGTATCGATATTTTTCTTCAGATACCACATCCCTAGTCAAACACTTACAGATAGAGCAATAGCATGCATTTCCCGAATGTATTATTTTCTAAGTTTCCAATCTGGTATCGTTATTGCTAGTTATAATTAGGCTAAAGACCTTTCAGTACTCAAATTGGGGTTTTTTCTTTAACAGTGATAAATTAATGATTAGGGGATTGGTCGCGTGTCACTTGTTGATATAGTCAGTACAAAAAAGAGTGCTATCACTACGTCTTACTATATATTTGTACTATATGCATACATTTATATAGGTCTACTTTTAATGACACTAATGTGTTAAAATTTAAGGAGGTTGAATAAAGAGGTAGTGTACTCGCTATAGCGTGAAGAGAGATGGTGGAAAAACATTTATTTAAGATTACCCGCAGTATACCAGACTGGGGCTCTAACCTCGATCACCTTCATTGGCAGTCTATTGAGAAAATTACTACACATAATCAAACTATTTTCATGTTCTAAGGCGTCATTCTCGCAATAAACTGGACTGCCAATGACGGGGAGCTTGGGTTTTGAATCCCTGTCTGGTGTTCTGAGGGTAGATTTTCCTAAATAGTTTTCCATTCGACGTAAATACGAGTACACTTACTTTAAATTCAACCGTACTCATCCTTATCACGCTAGAGTATCATACCCCAAGGTACAGTGGTTAGTGCACCTGGATATGAACCTAGGGGTCCCGGGTTCAACTCCCAAATGGTAACTTTAATAGTCTTCTCTTAAGGGGAATTATCCTAACGGTTGTCAGAGTTTGGTTGGTTATGTTTAAGTATCCCACTGGCCCACAACCCCATATTCACTCTCATCACACATCTCATTGCTGGTATGACGTGTAGACAACCTCCCATGGTGTACCCTGGGTAACGCTCTGTGCCACCAGAGCGGCAAATATTCTACACATGAGGCGACCGAACTGGATGTCATGTCGCTCCCGATCATATATATAAAATAGGCTAAAATAGGAAGAAAAAAACACGAGAATAATATTAGTTGCTTACATATAAAGTCTGTTCATGATAGGTTTTTATTTGGATGACAGCTCAAAAACCATATTTTTAGGTTTTGGGTTGCAAACACTTGTAAAATATCACTGTTTTTTTTATAATTGCTAAGCTTTTTTAATTACATATTATATTTCACATTTAAAATAAGGTAAACTTAAGTTTATTCCCACTATTTAATTACTTTTAATAATATCTTTTTACCCAACCCGAAACAATATTTTAAACGTAATTAAAAGTATCTATTCTCCGTTTTGGAATGTTATTTATCGTATATAATATAGGCATCGTATTTACTTGGGAAAGAGAAAATACTTGTAATTTTTTATGTAGATGATAAATTATTTTATGATTATTTAATCGTTTATTGAAATATTCAACTGAATAAATTATTTGTATACACTGCGTGAGTCCATCATTGTAAATAACTTGTTTCCTTCAATTTCAATCACAGGGTTTAAATTCGTCGGTTGCCATTTTGAAGCTTTTTTCGTTAGATCTTTTGTGGAAGTGCTGTGAATAATATTTTTTTTAAGTGGAATTAAACGATAAATAAGCTTTGTGCCAGACCTCAAATAAATATATAAGTAATATTGGCCTAAATTACAGTGGTTTACTCTCAAATTCATATATTAACATACAATTTTATTACAGTTATCTAAAATGACCGGTGTCAGCTGTTGGCGTAGGGATATATTAGGGATTATTTCTAGTAACTTTTTGGGCTGTCATTCAAGTAAACTAAGGTCATGAATGTATTACATGTGTTCAGGACGAATGGGAAGTAGGGCTTGGTGATAAATAAATGCTATATCTATATCACTACGTTCCCTAAGCTTCTTATTTCAATCTTGATCCGTACGTCATCAAATACGACGACGAATGAAACAACCCCTCCCCCCCCCCCC
>CABFWO010000033.1:39563-60949 GCA_902155825.1 Timema genevievae
GGGGGGGGAGGGAGGGGAGGGGGTTTAAACGTGAAGTCTGCGAACAATAGCATGACAGAACAGACAGGAAGGAATATAAGTAGCCCCTAATCGTGTTTCAGGATATATTGTAACTGTCATCCGCTAGGTTGCTCTCATTTTTATACTATCCCCGCTCCTCCCTTATTTTCTGCTCCGCTACCTTACATTCTGACTAGGCTCTATATTTGACTGATTAATGTTCGTTTTGTTTCAGAAGAGAGATTATAGGTTGAGCTGTATTTTTTTAAATAATTAGTCGTCATATAACAAATAGTAAATGGAAGAAAGATAATGCCTTTACAATTATTTTAAGGTGGGGATTTAAGGGGATACGAGAAATGGTTATAGCAAAACTTTTTTTCGGGGAAGATAAATGAAATATTGCTTTTGTAGAAACATAGAGCTTAATTTTCTTCCCATTGTGATATCAACAGTTGTTTAATATCTGTCATGAGCATAGAGGCATTAGATGAGAAACTTTTTTAAATGCAGAGGAAAAGTTGTCATTAAATTCAAGGACACCCTTGACAGATATTAAACAATTGTTGATACTATCTTGTGAATTAAATTAAACTATATGTTTCTATTGAAGAAATATTTGATATATTTTGAGAAAAAAAAATCTTATATAAAAACTTCGAAACCACTAACCTTAATTCGCCTATCCTATATTTCCACCTTAAGGATCTTGGCCCTGTCGAGTGCAAGTCTAAAACCTACTTTGTGGGATGGTTGGGCTGGAGGGTGAAAGGCGTGGCGTGGCTTCACAACTGACCAAAGTATCCTTCCGCGCCAACAAGAACAGATGGATCACGGAAACCGTAGATGGCGCTAACTACCAAACAGGTCTTGTGGAAAAATCATATGTTTGGAAATATCAGTTTTCTCGAGAAATAGTGAAATGTTTATGTTAATATTTTCAACACCCCGTCTAAGATAATGTTTATTAAATGTTACATTTTTATTTTTTGTTATGAAGATAGCAGTTTTCTATCGAAAAATTTCAATTTCATCGATATTTGATCACTGTTAAAATTACAGAGAAGTTGTATATATATTAAAAGTATAACTTAATCAACATGCTTCTATTCTTGAACAAACTGTTTCCAAAAAGAAAATTGCAAAACAATAAAAATTCTTGAATATAACCGTTTGTTCCCATGGCTCTGCATTTCCACGCCGAATGAAAAGGGCCACTTGCATTAATTTGTGGAAAACAGAACCCTTGTAAGGAAATACAATAAAAATTTTATATAAATATTTAGAACCTACATGCCTTTGAAAATTTTATGCAATACTTATCTGAACCTATCTTCCTAGGATGTAAACTTATCTTCATACATTTGAGAAATATTATTTAATCCACTACTGTAGCTGTGGAAATTATCTTCCAGTATTTGAGTACGTTCATTAATCACAATCGGGTGGAGGCTTATCAACCATTTACCTGAAACAAAAGAAAAATTAAATTATACTTTTTGCATGAATAGTTAGTTAGTGGCATCTATAAATAATATATATATATATGATTTATTAAAATACAAGACACATTTATCACTATTTCTCCAGATTGTTGACATTGTAGTTCTATCCATGAATAGCAAACCACACTGTTTTTTCTTCTGTTTTTTTCACTGCCTGTTAGCACCTGTTAGAGCTACACTTACTGCTCTAGTGATAAAGGGGGAAGAGAAAGGGATAATTTTATAGTAAATGTACCCACATTTGCGTGAATGGTAAGTGGTTAGTGGTTTTGTTCAAATTAAATAAACAAAACCCTTTATTTGATTTTGGAACGCTCTTACTGTTTTGAATTTAATTTTTTTTGGCACCAAGTATTACTACCCGTTCGGGCTATACAGTTAATCCTCCTTAGTGGTTCGATCACTTCTTTAAATAATGATTTTTGGAGGCTGGGAAGCACTTTGGATGAGTTTAAAAGAGCAAAAATGTTTGGGTATCACTGTTTTAACACGTAACCCTCGTGTAAGGCTTAATGGTCAGTGAACGGGGGGGTCATGACTCGAATCTCGGTCGAGTGTATTTAGGGTTGATTTTCCATTAAAATTTTCCACTCAATTTCCCCTTCCTTTAGATTCAACCTTTCTCATCCTTTACACTTTAGTTTGATTAATTAATATATGTGTTACCTGAATGAGTACTGAGATGGGGTGAAGGAAAAATAATAATATTATATAATTTAATATATATTATACTTTAACAACTGACACACACTTTTAAAATATTCATTGTATAAAAAATATTATAAATTACCATGTCCTTCTTTAGCATTGCGTGTTCAGGTTATCCGCATATGTCCTAAGTACGCTTATGAGCTATGGATGAGAAATGTTGAATATATAAGAAGTGTACCAGCATTTTCGTGGAGGTAAAGTGGAAAACTCTTCAGGAAAAAACACCCTCAACACACCCAACCACGATTTGAACCCCGATCTCATTGTCATTAAAGTCCACTCTATTGTAAAAGTGACGCCTTAGACTAAGCGTCCACCTAGCAGGTTTGTATTTATCATAAATATTACATCAAAACCTATTTTTCATCTCAACTTATTTAAATTAAATGATATTCCAAAATGTATGCTAAGATACAATTCAAAACAGCATATTTAAAGTATAGAATATTATGTTTTTTTTTTAAAAAGTGCCTGATTGAGAAATGAACCAAACAATGCTTCCATATAAATTTTATCACGACACAAACCGAGAATTTAATTTCAAATTAAAACCAGTTAATAAGCTAATCAAGCCGCACGACGAACAAGTGGTTGGAAAACTCATTTACTCTTGTAAATCAGTTGTAATATTGGTGGTCAGCGCTGAGGGATAGGCACTGGTGACTCCGAGGTACAGACCGGATTATAGAACAACTACTAAACACCCCCTCACCATCATCCCTACTAGTTCAGGACAAATTACTACCCTCCAATTAATAATCTCATCATCACTCGTCGGTAAACTAGCGGCCTAAATTGAGACAAGTTGAGAGGGAGTAACAATGCATTATTATATATAAAATTCTTCTGAACGTGTGTATGTCACTGAACTCCTCCTAAACGGCTGGACCGATTTTGATGAAATTTTATGTGTATGTTTGAGTAGGTCTGTGGATGGTTTAGATTTACAATTGGACCCGGTAGGTGGCGCTGAAATCGGGTTCTAGGATTTATTTTTTATTTTTTAGGAATTTTTTTAGATGTTTTGCATATCAGAACATGTAACCGCAAAATTTCACCCCCTACCACCACCACCCCTCAATATTTATAATAATGAATATAATATGAATAATTGACCGTTAAAAAAGATCATAAGTTCATCAATAATTGACCGTTAAAACCTTCTGAAAAGTTCATGAATAATTGAACTTCTGAGAATAATTCATAGTTATGTTTGTTTTTCGATACAGCTGATATTTGTGGGGTTGTGGGCGAAATGCCAAAAATGAAAACATGTAATATTTGTGTTACTCACTAATTGGAGTTCATTGTGAATTCATAATTGTGATGATCACATAATAATATATTAGCATTTGTTTTATTATCGAAATCAATTATGCCACCCAAACGAAAAGCCAACGTTCGGTCAGAACAACGTCTGTTGGGTCCGCTAGTATATATATATATATATATATATATTAGTTTTAGCACCTTGACTACCTGTTCATGTTATTTACGCTTATGTACTAACCACACTAACGGTAATATATATTTGGGAGGTTATATTTATAGGAAGTGTACCCGCATTTGAGAGAAAGAAGAGTGAAAAACCATTTTGGAAAAAAATCACCCTTAGTACATCCGACAGAGATTCGAACCTCGATTTCCCCGTCCTCGGCAGTCGGGCTCAACACGACTAGCGCGTTAGCCAACTACGCCACCGAGGGGGGTAAGTGTATTATCATCTGCCTGGAAACAGAAAGTGTAAAACAAACCCTGTAAAGAAAACTCACTGGGGGCTGGGGGCGGAGCCCCCAACGAGCCGAGCGAGTTACCAATAAATAGCTTGATTCACATGTTTGTCTAAGATAGAGGGCAGAATCTGTTCCAAGGGGTTCATAAACTCTCATGTTAGCAGAAGCGTATATGGACCAATTATATTTTGACGATAGCTAGAAACAAATGGTTGCGGACATTATTTTCTTGTCTAGTAAATAGACATATCTAGTATTAATATCAAAATCGTTGGACTCAAATTATAGTATTTTATCATTATGTAAATTAAAACAAAAATAGAATGATTAAACGCTATTTCCCTCTAGTCCAGTTATTTAAATAACTAAACAACTGTATATACAGCTAGCTGTCTGCTTTTATTTAGTTTTTAAGACGCGCGCGCAGTGATTGATTTGGTTGGTTGGTTGGTTTGTTTAAGCAAATGCTCACAGATTGAGTCAGTTGGTTTTGAAATTTGATTATGTCTCCCAAGCTGATGTTTCTGTCTAGAAAAAGTAGAGCTGAATTCATTTCAAGTCTCAGCGAGCGGACAACGCCGAAGAGGTTGAAATACTGTGATTGGTTTAGAGATCGTCATGTGATTAAGTTTCTTCTCTGATCTTGTTTTTCGGTGAAAGTCTCAATTCAGAATTATCCCCTCTAGTAGTAATATAATTTTTTTTATCTCCGCATCTTACTACCTGTTCAAGTTTTACGCATACGTACTAATTACACTAATGAGTTAGGGATGAGGAAATTTGAATTTAGAGGAAGTGTACTTGCATTTGCGTGAAGAGATAGAGTGAAAATCATTCTTGGAAAAACCGACCTCAGTTACACCCAACCTGTATCCGAACCCCAATCTCCTTGTCATTGGCAGTCTAGTAAAACACAAAAGTAACGCCTTAGATCATACGGCCACCGAAGCAGGCAGTAGCAACACAAATCTTTTCACAACAAAAAATTCGGGAACTGACTTTAAACGAGGCATAGCTATTTCATTCTCTTTCACCCCATTTCAAATTTCCCTCTAGTTAAAATATAAAGCCCACATGCTTTATAAATACCCAGGCCCAAGTTGAATTACCACCAATAATTCACAAAATCACACACATACTAGCACAAATTGTGTTACTAAAGTCTAATCCTCTAACGCAAACACTACTTTTTTATTTAAGTTATTATTTCACGCTTACATTCTCATTTTTAAAAGTTATGTAAATTAAAACAGTGAAAATGTCCATAAAATGCTAAAACACCTCGTTATAAACCTATCTATTCTATCAAAAAGTTAATAGAATTTTTGAAAAGGGATAATAAAGGCCATTGTAATAACTGAGAGAATAAACCACTTCAGTGGCCAAATGGTTTAAACAAATAACTCTCATGTTAGACTGGCCTGATGATGACTGGAAGACCTGGGTTCGAGTCCTGGTTAGGTCTACTGAGGGCTGATTTTCTAAATGGTTTTCCACAAATGGGAGTATTTTACCTCTAAATTGGTTCTTACCTCATCTCTATTCCCTTAATGCAATTATCATATATGCTTATAGCCTGAACAGGTAGTAAAACACAGTGATAAGAAACATTAAAAAACTTGGATGAACTATTAAAATTCTACTCCCACGCCCCATCATAATATATTTTTATTAGTGCACTTCATCATATTATCCGTCAAAGATATCCGCATTTATAAGCTAAATGGTAAGTACAGATAAAAGTAGAGTTTAGAGAGAATGTGCCTCTATTTGCTTGGAAGGAAAGTGGAATTTTTTTTAAGACTTGTCCTCAACTAACACGCTAGTCGTGTTGAGCTCGACTGCCGAGGACGGGGAGATCGAGGTTCGAATCTCGGTTGGGTGAACTGGGGGTGGTTTTACCTAGATGGTTTTCCACTCTCCCTCCACGCAAATGCAGGTTTACTTCCTCTAAATTCAACCTTCCCAATTTCTAATCCATTAGCGTAATTAGTACTTAAGCGTATAACCCGAACGGGTGGTAAGACGCGGTGCTAAATATTATTAAATATTAATATTATCGAAGTCTGGCTCCCTGTTACTGGTGACCCAGTCTATTTCGAGAATTGCATCTTAAACCACGTGACAATCGATCCGTGTAACAAGCTATAGTAATATTCTGGTATGAAGGAACATATAATGCAAACTATTATTTTTGCTGTCAACATTGTATATTTTATATGATATATGAAAATTAATAGCCGAAGATACCCGCTTCGGTGGCTGCGTGGTCTAACGCGCTACTCTTGCAGTAAGTTAGACTAGACTGCCGATGACGGGGAGATCGAGGTTCAAATCTTGGTCTGGTGTACTGAGGGTGGTTTTTCCAAACTGGTTTTACACTCTCCCTCCACGCAAATATGGGTACACTTCCTATGAAATTAACCTTCCTAATCCATAAAACCATTAGCGTAATTAGTACATAATCGTTTAACCCAAATGGGTAGTAAAACGTGGTACCAAAAAAAAAAGCATAAGATCACATGACATCACGAATAAGATATTAAAGTGGTTTTAATTAATTCTTATAGCCATCAAAGAAATGTATTCGTAAATAAATTGAATTATACATTAGTAGATTAAGACTTTGTATTGACGCGGTCTAAATGTCTAGTCTGGCTTGGTTGTAGGGGGAAGATCGGGGTTTTAATCAAGGCCAGGTCTATTATTATTGTTATTATTATTTTCACCGCGTCTTACTACCCGTTCGGGTTATACGCACTTACGCTAATGTGTAATGGAAGGGTGATTGTGAGATGAAATGGAGGACCTAACGTGGAATCCGAACCACGGTGGAGGCCTGGCATTCCTCACATTCACAAGTTGTGATTAATACACGTCTTGTCAGAGGTGAGGGAAGTGTTTGGCAATCAGATAAATATATTCTGGGACCGAGGATTGAGCCCCGGACCCCCAGCACACAAGTCTGACATCTTACCCCTAGACCACCAGGTCATCCCAGGTCTATTGAAGGTTTTTTTTTAAATAAATGGCCCCCCACTCCCTCCTCACAACAATGGAGATACATTTTTTCTAAACTATACCTTTCTTATACTTAAACCAATTAGCAAAATTAAGTGTAGATAGCCCAGACAGAAAAAGAGTTGACAAAAATAAAGCTCCATGGCACTAGCCCACAATCGAGCTATACTGACAGAGCGACCGTCACCTGTTGGCTAAGATAGTGCTATATTACACGAATAGGTGTTAAGCATACAGATGGTCATTAATCTCAGTTTTATAGACCGAAGCTGCCACTTTTCCATTCAAGTATCTCATTATTTGTCCTCAGGAGGCTGAGTTGACCCCGTTCCAGAAACATTGCCTCACAGAAAAATATGTAAGCACCCTGGATCGAATCCGGGACTTCCGAATCTGTAGCCAGGAACTCGAATCACAGAGGTGGTCATTGATTAAATAAGAGCAAATTTATAAAAACCTTTAGACATATATTTTTATATAGCTAGTGTGAATATTTATTTAATATCCCTAATAATTGCTAAAATATATATTTTTTTCTTATAGTATTACCAAGCTGGCAGACACCAGAAAACGTTTCAAATTGGGTTTAACTTGTGTCTTAATATGCGTTTAAGGGAATTTAACTCATTCTCAGGAGGTGTCAAAATATTTAGGTTTTTCTATTTTCGGGGAATAGAGCTTGAGAACAGAATTTCAAGCATTACTGAATAATATGTTCACATTGGAGTAGAACAGTGGAAAGATTCAATTCTCGAAGAGGTGATTATAGTATATAAGTATTTTTAAAGTTTAATATTTTTTAAAGAATCGCTTTAATTTAAGTTTTGGTTAAAACATTTGGTTGCATTTATACCATCTTCCCTTAAATCAGGGAGTATTATTTTTTCGTTATCATATAGAGAACGTATTGTAATCTTGAATATGTTCTACCTCAAGATTTGACGAAACGTTAAGTATTTTTTGTGTTCTTAAACCCAAAAACGTGGTTCTTATAACTATGTCTGTTCTCATGTACCTGGGGATACAGCCGAAATGATTAAACGGATTTTGGATTTCATTCTATATATGACTGGTTTTTAAAAATTTGAAATTTTGTATAACAAATTCGTTTAAAATGTATCTCTCTTTCTCTCTCTTTCTCTCTCTCTCTATATATATATCTCTCTCTCTATATTTATATATATTATATACAACATGTAAAATTACAATTGTCATTTATAAAAAAATATACATACAATTTAAACAAAATGTTTAAATTTAGATATAGATTTGTATACATATATAGAGAGAGCGATAGATAAAATTTAAATAATTGGTTTAAATATATTTTTTTTAATTTGATGGATGGATGGAGGGATGGAGGAAGGGAGGGATGGAGGAAGGGAGGGATGGAGGGAGGGATGTAGGGATGGAGGAATGGAGGGATGGAGGGAGGGAGGGATGGAGGGAGGGATGGAGATATTGAAGGATGTAGGGATGGATGAACAGAAAAAAATTGAACAAATATGTTATAAATTATATATACTTTTTGAAAGTTTATAGTTAGGCATAATTATTAAAAATATGTTTAACTATAAAACACGACTGGCCTCTTGGCCAAGTGGTCAGCGCCCCTGGCTACTGATTTAGATGTCCAGGGTTTGGTTCCGGCCGGTACCAATAGGTATTTTTCCCGGAAATTAAACGGTTCCTATGGTACCATAGTCTTGTTAATCAGGTTTAAGTTAGGTTTAATACCTCCACTGGTTCCACACCTTCACAATCACTGTCATGACGTCATCCCACTGTGTGTATGAAGTGTAGACAACCTCTATAGGTGTACCGTGGGTGACTTATTGTCCCCACAGAGCGGATAAAAAATTACGCACTTGGGTGACCTAACGAGATGCTGCATCTCTCAACGTCAAATATAGCAAAGTAAAAAGGTATATACTTATGTTTTAGAGTCGCGTCTTAATACCTGTTCAGGTTACACGCATATTATGTGTTAATTTAATGGGAATGAGGAGGTTTGAATTTAGAAAAAGAGTATCTAGATATGCATGAAGGGAGAGTGGAAAAAACATTAAGGGAAAACCACCTTCGATCTACCCGACCTGGAGTTGAACCCTGATCTTACTATCATCGGAAATCTAGTCCATTGCAAAAGTGAACACTTAGATTTAACCATGCGGCCTACAAAGCAGGTTTAGTATATACTTGGTGTTGTACGATTTATTTAATTTTTTGAAAAACTATTTTTAAAAAATACTCATGACTTTTTCGTGGGTTACACAGTAGATTTTACGATCAAAAGGTAAACGTAGGTTTTTTTTTTTTTCGGTTTATTATACTCCCGACACTTACAAAAAGTAAAATCTAATCCCCATTCACGTACTGTATATTCAGATCATGTCATACATTTCGACCACATTCACATACGTACCCCCCCCCCCAACTCTCACCCCTCACAAAAAAAATAATTCTTTTATTCCGAATATGTGTGTTATTAAAAAAAAACGTGGTGTTGGCATGGTGGCGTTTACTGTCCGGGTTGTTTGCCGCTGTCATATGTGTATGTACGTATGTGTGTATGTGCGTGTGTTAATGTGTGTGGACACGCGGCAATGTGTTTTCGTTACGGATTACTGGTGCACGGTTAAAGGGGGTCAGGGAGGTGGATCTAGGGGGTGGGAGGATGAGGTTCACATAAACCTTCACTGTACCCGATAAGCTCTCTGCGGGTTAGGTCGGAGTTTGTTTGTAGGTTGGGGGAATGGGGGGAAGAGGGGGGATATGTACGAATTAAGGGGGGTGGGGGGGCGATGCGATGTTTCACCGATGTGCGAAAATAGGATAACCTGAATATTTTTATTGGCTAACTAATAATGTGAGATTCACTTTTGTGGACGAATGGTTTAATCTAGGCCTTTCAGATAAGAACCCATCATTTTGTTAATATGTTTAATTATTTAGGAACAATTTCAACTAGTAATAAGAATACTATATTGGAAATTAGTAAAATAATACAGACGGGAAATGCATGGTATCAATCTGGTCATTAAGTATTTAACCTCTCGCCCACTTTCAAGGAATGTAAAACTCAGAATATACTAAACAATAATTCTACCAATTGTTCTCTCTGGGTGTGCAATGTGGTCTCTTGCCTTGCATGATGAAAACAAGGTGCTTAGGAAGATATTTGGTATATTGGGTGGTGGCTATTGGGTAGTGGATGAGGTTATATAATGATGAGCTACATACACTGTACTCCGTACTCATCACAAGACTTTGTAAGGACAATCAAGTCTCGTAAAAAGTTGCATTATGAAGGGCAAATGGGAGAATATAGAACCTTGTTCAAGGTACTGACTGGCAAACCGAGTGGGAAGATACCGTTGGGAAGACCTAGACGCAGATGGGAAGATAACATTAGGATGGATTTGAAAAACATAAGGTGTAATGAGTTGGACTGAATAGAATTAGCTAAAGATAAGGATCGGGTGTAATGAGATGGACTGGATAGAACTAGCTCAAGATAAGGATCGGGTGTAATGAGATGGACTGGATAGAGCTAGCTCAAGATAAGGATCGGGTGTAATGAGATGGACCGGATAGAACTTGCTCAAGATAAGGATCGGGTGTAATGAGATGGACTGGATAGAGCTAGCTCAAGATAAGGATTGGGTATAATGAGATGGACTGGATAGAACTAGCTCAATATAAGGATAGAGTGTAGTGAGATGGATTGGATATAACTAGCTCAGGATAAGGATAGAGTGTAATGAGATGGACTGGATAGAACTAGCTCAAGATAGGGATAGGTGACGTACTTTTATGAGTGTGGCAGCAAACTCCTAGTACCATAGAGTAAGTAAGGCTGGTTTGGATAAAAAAATATTGAGAAAAAATATTTCAACTTTATATTTCTCATATAGTACAGTGGTTGAGAGAAAATTGAATGTTTCAGGATATAGGTGGGGAAGAGATTGGAGGGGGGAGAGGCTCCTTCAAATGACAGGATATTGCCTACCTGGGAACAGAAGTAGTGTAAGTAATTAGTCTATTGCGATGAACCCATTTGATTGGTAAATCATTTGCGGGCTAGATAAAATCATTCGGTGGGCCTACTCCAGCCCACGAAACCGAGGCAGTGATGGTTGCAGATCATTGCACTAAAATGAATTATAAACATTTTATGGGGAAATGTTCTTCATAAATAATCTCGCACTTGTCTTTCTAGTTAGGGTTTACCCGTCAAATATCTTCAAATGTACATATAAATTTATCTTTCGGGGTTTAATTTGAATCAAAACGTATATTTACCCCCTTCATGCCACGTTGAGAGCTTTAAAACGATCACTCACTCAGCTCTCTATTTGTTGCACCAAACCACTCAAGTAATAATCGAGATATTATTTTTAACCAAAAAGTTTCTATGGTGATGTAGACAAATAATGACTGTATAGATAAACCACTGTCCACACAGAAAGTAAAGATGCAAAATTTACTAAGAAAATTGGGTTTTAGGCTTTTAATTTCTCTGACATCATGGACCCTTAACCTTTGAAATTAATACTCGTTTGTCAAAATTGGTTAAACCGCTTTCTACTAATAATCACTTACCGTAAATTGGCTTATCAATTTTACTATAGACAAGATGTGTATTAATCACAACTTGTGAATGTGAGGAATGCCAGGCCTCCACCGTGGTTCGGATTCCACGTTAAACTATAGGTCCTCCATTTCATCTCACAATCACCCTACCATCACACATTAGCGTAAGAGCGTATAAGCCGAACGGGTAGTAAGAGGCGGTGCTAATAATAATAATAAAAATAATAATATATTTTATATAATATATCGGTGGTTTACCATCTATCTCTTTAATACGAGAGTGTTTATTCTTGTCAGACTCAAGATCGACCTATTTTATGGGTTTAAACTGACAAATGAGAACTTTAATAGAAATTTGTTAACTTGAAGATGTGCAACCACCATTAAAACTAAACAACTTTAATTGGAAGTTGAAAATGTTACCAGCTCTGACCCCCACACCCATAGACCCTCCACAAACGCATCTCCAGAATTAATTGAGCTAAGGGACGAAATTGTAACAAATAATGTAATATATACTGAAGTTTTCTCAAACACCTTGTAAATATGTAAATGTTAATAAATTGTAACGAATAATGTCGTCTACACTGAAGTTTTCTCAAACATCTTGTAAATAAGTAAATGTTAAATGGTGACAAATAATGTCGCCTATACTGAAGTTTTCTCAAAAACTTTGTAAATAATATGTATATGTTATAGATTTTCAAATTTTGAATAAAAGTTTCCTTAAAACTAAGATGTATATCTCTTTCATTTTTATTCATTTAAGAAAAATCTTTTTTTTTTTAAGTTTAGACAGAGTCCTTATCAAAGAAAATAGTATTTTTATATTTTTAAGTCTTGTACAATTTTCACACGGCTTTTATAGTATAATATATTATTTAAATTGCATATCTCTGGATGAACTTAAACTGCGATATGCTGAAATTATGTGGACGAGCCAAAAAACAAAAACATAATGTCTCTTTTCTAAGTATATAAATGACATGGCATAAAATATATGAAATTTTCCCAATATACAATTTATTGATTTTTATTTGAAAGCATCGAAACTAATCTATTATGAAACATTGTCTACATTTCACACATTATTTTGGTTTAGTAGAAGAGTATCTGATTATTTACAGTAAAATTACTTTTTTGTGCATTATCTTTAATGAAGATATTCAAAAAGTGAAATGTTTATGCTTCTTTTGTGAACCAAAAATAACCAAGGGAATGTCAATTTGAGTAGTTTTTTTTTAAGGTTTACCAATATGGTTAATACAGGTTCATCTTAACAAGGTTACATATCCATTATTTTTCAATAAGGTTATTCGATCATGGAAAATTTTACTGCACACTTTTAACAAGTGTATTATTAAAAGCTATAAATAGTGATTATATAATTTCAAATCATTACAGTTTACGAGCTATGAGGGGTCAAACTTGCAATATTATGTATTTCATGTAATATTTTTAAGGTAAAATAATTAATGTATGGGAATAAAATTTAGTAAAGCTATTCATTCCTATGAGAAGTACAGAATGAAATATTTATAATATTAATATTATTATTATTAAAATATTAAAAATATTATAAGATTAATATTAATATTAATAGTGTTAGTATTATTATTTTTAGTGTGGTTATTATTGTTATAAATATTTCATTGGGTACATCTTATTTGCATGTCTAGTTACACTAAATTTTAGTCCCGTACATTAATTATTTTGCCTCAACAATGATACATAAAAATCATAAAATACCAAGTTTGACCCCTCATAACTTGTAAACTGTAATGATTTGAAATTATATAATCACTATTTATAGCTTTTAATAATACACTTGTAAAAATTGTGCAATAAAATGTCCATGGTCGAATGATCTTAGCTCATTCATATATAGCATTGTGAGATAAGACATGTATATGTAAGCCAGTGGTCTCAAACTGTGGTACACGAATACATCTTAGGGGGTACGTAAAATTTAATATAAATAAATAGTAATCATTATTATTATGATTATTTTGGATTACAGTAATTTATTTTAGTTATTATATGTATATTATAAAATATGTATAGGTTGTATTAGGCATCATCCACTTTGGGGGTGCATGGCTGAGGAGAAATTATATCTGGGTGTTGCGAGAGCAAAAAAGTTGGAATACCCCTGGTGTTGATCATCAAATGTACGCTGTGAACTATAAACTCTGGTGGCCTTGATTGACCAGATACCAAGACGGTTGATACAGTTACATCAGACAGGGTTATATGTATCCCTTCTTTTCTACTTCCTCAACTCATTCATCCATGAGTTTGCGGGACATGCCTTGTTTGTGTAGGCCATCAAATGCACCACGTGATCTGTCAGCATGGCCGTCGTTACTTTCAGGCGGGAAATATTAATTAACACATGGCCCGAACAATGGAATTCCAACACAAATGATTGCTTTGCCCGAACATTGAAATATTTTGAAAATTGAATACAAAGTAGGTGATATCTCTGAAAACTCAAAAAACTGAAAGTAATTAAAGTGATGAAATCAAACTCAATTCTATAGATCTGTTTTTTCCTGTCGTAAATATTGCGTGGACCAGATATTTGCATTGCAACAAGTTAATGAGAAATATATGGTACTGAGGAAGAAAGTTTATTATGCACTCGTTAATATGGAGAAAGCGTAAGATATGGTGAATAGGAGTATGCTATGAAATGTTCTCATAGATTATAGTGTGAATGCATGATTAATAAATGCAATTATGGCGGTGTATGAGGGAGGTAAGGTGGTTGTTAGGGTGGATGGAGATTTGAGCGAATGGTTTGACATTGAAAAAGGTGTTAGACAAGTTTGTTTCAGGTATCCATTGTTGTTTAATGCATTCATTGATAAGTGTATGAGGATGTTTTAGAGGACGCAGTTGGTGTACAAATGGACAATGTGAATTTGAGAGTGCTGCTATATGCAGATTGATGATTGAGTGGGCCATTCAATGAATCTCTCAAGACCACTCCATTTTTGAGAAAAGCACAGGTACACAACATTTTAGTTGGGGAACCTGAAGATACAATACCTCTTGCTAGGCTAAGACTTCTTTGGGTGGATAATATGAAAATGTATCTGAAGTTGTTTTGGTGTCAGATCAGGGATTGGATAGAAATATCTCAGGATAGGGTTGAATAGTGAGCGTACGTTCTGGTGGTCATGAACTTTAGAGTTCCGTCCAGAGATTTAGTATGTTTGAAAATCACACCTTGGTACTGGAATTGATTTATAGACCTTATGCAGAAATAATTTACTACCTGTTTTTTCTAATCTTCAGGGCCATGTATCGGTGTCACGAAGGTTCCACTCGGAGAGGTATCAGCTCAGTGAAATATCCACTCACACTTCCAAGATACATTAGAACATTCCATTTGGGCGGAAATTTCACTGAGGCCACTTTTCATGCATTCTAATTAACGTTGTGTAGCAAGTCCTGAGGTTGAATAACTATGCTATTATTTTCCTCTTAAATATTGTAGCCAAATATACATTACAAATTTGTATTAGTTAAGGCAATTTTTAGATTAGGTTAGGTTATTTTATGTTATGGGGTGCCCCACGAATGACACGTTTACAGCCTCGCATACCCCAAAGCTGCCGCTGGTTACAATAAAGCAGTAATTGTTATTCCAGTTCTCTTCCTTAATCATGCTTATCGACTACAGCGCTTTGTGGTGGTATATGTCACTAACGTTGGTTCTGCTGTAGACTATATATGACAATACTTCAATATTTTGATCAAAACTTTAACTGCATCTCCTTCTCCTGATATTTAATTATATGGATATTTTACTTGTGTGGGAGTTTCACTGAGTCCACCTTTGATGTATTCGGTGGGCTACTTGACCATGGTCTTCAAGGTATTTGGGAAAGCCGAGCCGGTTGAGCCCAAATTTCACAACATTCCATTTGAGCGGAAATTTCACTGAGATTGCTTTCATGCGTTCCATGTATCACTCAAAGTTGAATGCTGATTTTTTAACAATAGAAACCCAAATAGCTCAAGAATGGAGCTATGAACCACCAAGCCACATTAATAAATGAAGAATCTGTCTGTCTGTCTGTCATGAGCATTGCCTCAAATCGACTAAATGCAAAGGTCTGTAAACTAAATTAGTAGCATCTGTGCATAAATATGTGCACCCCAAAGCCGGAATTTTAAAATTTTAGTTACTTTTTACTTTCTCGCTATCTTACAGTTAAAGAAAATATTGTAATCGTCAAAAAATCAAACTCGAGATTTTGATGAATTTTGACGTTTCATAAAACCCCCCGAATCCGAACAAGTGTTTTTTGAATTTCTGTCTGTCTGTACCTTGGAGTAGAGCCTAAACTATTTTACTGATAGGGCCAAGACTTGGTATCAAGCAAGGGTTTTCAAAAGGTTACCCCGAGTGAATTTTGGAATTGTATATCTAACCCTAAAATCAAGGGTAGTTTACTGAAGGGTGAAAAGAGAAATAATCGATTTTCTCAATCGGCTCTAATAATATTGATTGAATTTTATTTCTAAACAATAATAAATATTACAAACAAAATGGCTACTCTCAATTCTTCGG
Source organism: Timema genevievae (assembly GCA_902155825.1). Lineage (NCBI taxonomy): Eukaryota > Metazoa > Arthropoda > Insecta > Phasmatodea > Timematidae > Timema > Timema genevievae. The sequence goes on from CABFWO010000033.1 coordinate 55,715, forward strand.
TTAAATGACTTTAAGGGCTTCGTTCTGATGCGTAGATTCTCATATTTTATCATATCTTCGAAATTATTTAATATATGAAATTACTTATCATTGCAAATATGTAAGTCTATTTATAAAACAAATATTTTATCTGAAGCATATTTTTATAAAACCAATAATTCTTAAACTAAACACAAATATATATATATATATACATAAATTTTTATAACAATTAAGTTAAAGTATTGAGATCGTAAAAAAAAATCTATCCTAAGTTGTTGATGGATGTTGACGTTTTACCCGCAAACCCTAAAAATTGGTTTTTGCAATGCCACCTGTCTATGTGTCTGATTAACCATAAAATTAAGAGTAGTTTAATAAAGGGCAAAAAGAGAGAAAATCAATTTTCTCAAACAGCTCTAATGATTTTGATTAAAATTCGTATCTAGGAGTTGATTACGTTTATAAACAAAATGGCTATTTAAATTTTTCTATGAAAATGAACTTATGGTACCTTATAGCTGCGTAAATTTTCTCATCTCTGCAAATATTAGTGATACCAAATAACTTATCCTTGCTAAATTTTAGTACTATTAAAAATAAAATCTTTTATTTGAAATATATCTTTATGAAACCAATAATTTCGGAGATATTGCAAATATATTAATACAATTTTGTGAGCTTTAGTTGTACAAATACACAACTTAAATCTTAACGCAATAAATCTCTAATTGCATAGAGTAATTAAATATAAGTAAGGCTCTCAAAAATTTTATGTTCGTTTTTCTTTAACCTCTTAAGGGAAATGTTTGTCCATCAATGATCTATCTCTGTCATTTTAGACTCAATAATCGATATTCAACTTTTTTATTGGTTTAAGCTTATGAATGAGGAATTTAATAAAAATGTGATAACCATAAGATGTCCAAAACCTAATAAAATGTCGAAAATTTTAAACGGAAGTCAAAATTTTAATACGAAGTATTGACCCTTGTGGACCGAATATCGATTATTTTTTACAAAATATACCAGTGAGGACTTTAATTATTTAAAAATAAAATCATAAAATTTAAATCCGGGAGTCAAAAAATGTTTAACATAAATTTAACGCAATTTTTTTTTCGGGTTTGATAATGTACATTATTTTGTTTCATTAATATTACGAGTTTTAATAAACACTGTAGTGAGAAAGTCAGTGTGGAGTTCCATACTATTTATTTTTAATTATTAAAAACTGGGATGGAAGCAATAAAATGGAGAGATTTAATTTTGTTGCTTTGAAGAAAAACAAAAATATACCCAGAGCATCCATGAAATGTATTGCGTGGTTACCCCAGGCAACGCCAGTTACGTCTGCTAGTTTTTTGTAATTTAAGGTACATTGTTTGGATACTAGCTTTTTAGTGAGAAGTTAAAAGTGTTTTTACTTTTGGTGTAAGTAAATCTACATTTTAAACTTGGGTTTGGTTGGGTATGACCCATTTTAAGAAAGTTTACGTCAAGGTTTTAAATGAATGTCAGGCTGACAGTGAATAATATACCAATTTTTTTTAGCACCGCAAACTTTTACTGGTTCGGATAGTATGCATATTTCCTAATAACGCCAATATGCTAGTGATGAAAAAGGTTGAATTTAGAGGAAATGTACTCACATTTTAGTGGAGATAGTGAAAAACAATTTATGAAATAACTCTGTACGCCTGACCTGGACTCGAACCCCTTGTCTCTTTCGAGAGTGACTCCTTATACGATGCGACCATCGAAGCGAGTAAATCAAAAAGTATTTTATCTACATGTGAGAGTAAAGTAGTCTTGTATTGAGCGGGAATCCATCTTCCAGAAACACCCTTATACCGAGCCGAGTATTTGCCTATCAATTACGAATGCGAGGAGAACTTCTCCGGAACGAGCAAACATCTATATAGTCCCAGATGCGAGCCTACTCTCATGAATCGCAATGGTTAATGGATACCATTAGTATGGATGACGACCGGATAATGGTCTACCGGTTAATATTTCCCCTCGGTTTTCAAGACCAAAGGCGGGGCTTACACGGGAAAAGTAAGGATGAAATTTAAGAGCGTTAGTCATAGCGGGCCCAACTCAGTTCCCGGCTCGCATCTGCGTTTGTGTGCGGGCTCTCGAGAGGCTTGGAAGAAAAAGAGAAAATAAAAGACCTATGATTTGCCAGAAAGTTGTGCAGTGCACTCGTATTTGAATGATTACTCGACATTTTCCGTGGTGACGATGGGGGACAAAGCGACAAAGTTTATTGTTAATAACTACAGTATGTCCCTATTATGAAAGAATGAAGATTTGTGCACAATGCTTAGCTGTGAAGCCATTTTAAATGGTCGAAAACGGCCTTTTCAATTCAGTTTCCATCCAAATATTATTTAATATTTCAACAATGTTATGTATTAGGAATTTCTATTAAATCTTTATCTCGATTAATGTTTATTCTGAAATGATCCACGTGCAATAGTTTTAGTGTAAATTTAAGATTTATATCCGACTGTATCACAGAGTTGATTGCAAGTGATGAACGCTCTTATGTGAACCGGTTACTTGGTAACTTTTAAGGCTGGGAAGAAACTCACGCAAGTGCTGTTCACAAGAAATCGATTATTCCAGGAAATTCCAGCTGTAGTCTGGAAGTAAACGTGAGTTAATGCCAGTATTTTGATAGTTTTTTTTTAAAAAAAAGCCTTTATTAAGCGCGCCATTTTACTACTTGTTCGGTTTACACACGTATGTACTAATTACAGCTATGTGGCAGGAATGAAAAGGTTTGAATTAATAGTTAGTATATATCCTGATTTAATTCGAGCGAACGGGTAAGAAAATTCAAATATATTTCTTTGCGGCCAAAATAGATAACATTTGACTATAGTGTTTGTATTATTTTAGAGGGTGAACTGGTGGTCTAATGGTAAGACTTTTGTACTGGGGGTCCGGGGTTCAATCCTTGGTCCCGGCACAGATTTATCTAATCACCAAACCCTTCCTTCACCTCTGACAAGACGTGTATTAATCAAAACTTGTGAATGTGTGGAATGCCAGTCCTCCACCGTGGTTCGGATCCCACGTTAAAGTATAGGTCCTCCATTTCATCTCACAATCACCCTAACATTACACATTAGCGTAAATGCGTATAGTCCAAACGGGTAGTAAGAAGCGGTGCTAATAGTAATACTAGACTGCCAATGATGGGGAAGCTCAAGCTTAGAATCTCGTTCGGGTCTACGGAGGGTGATATTTTCTAAAATGGTTTTCCATACACTCTCACTCTTTCTCTTGCGCTCCGTGCAAATGTGTTTACACTTCCTGTAAATATAACCTTTCTAATCTCTGAAACCATTAGCGTAATTAGTATATAAGCGTTTAACCTGAACGGATATTAAGACACGTTTCTAAAAATATTTAAGGAAATGCCACATGAGATCAGTTACCTCAGATTACAACCTTGTTAAATGGGGAATGTAAACTGACCATATAGCTCTTGTATCGTTGTTTACGTGACAAAAATTCGTAAAGTAGGACTATGTGACGAACACAAAACACTCATCGTCACCTCTCATAGTAAAACATCCAACTGTTGGCCTCAACTTGACCAGGGCAAGTTGTTTATCGGTAATGCCACGAGTACGTCACACCGTGGCTGAACAAGAATCCATTACGTAGTCACCAAATACGTCACGACACAACGTTCCAGTTCATTTCACGGGGCTCTCCTAAGTTCTAGACTGTTAGTGAACTAAACACATTCTGACGTCACACCTTGTTCCTCCCTTGTCCACGTTATTACAGCTTTTAGATTGGTCCCTCTTATCCTTCACTAAAAATGTATATTTTTTTAATCAGTCTTTATAAATAACAGATTTCCGCCTGAATCACGGACTCTTACATGATTACCTTATGAGGAAACACAGGGAGATGATTTTTTTAGCACCGGATTTAACTACCCGTTCAGTTATATAATTATGTACTAATTACTTTAGGGGCTTTAGGATTAAGAAGGTTATATTTATAGGAAATGTACCCCCATTTTTTAGGAGGGAGAGTGGAAAACTGTTTTAGAGAAAACTTAGTAAACCCGACTGAGATTCAAACCTTTATCTCCCAGTCATCGGCAGTCTAGTATATTGTGAGACCGACGACTTGGACTATGCAGCCACTGAAGCGGGTAACTTAATATTGTAATAATTATATTATATTCTGCATGGATATATATTCTTTGATTTAAAATTTGATTTGAGAAATCTTGAATTTAGAGGAAATGTACCTAAATTTCTACATTCACGCGGAGAGAAAGCGTAAAAAAACCATTTAGGAAAAAAATATCCCAAAGGCACTAGACCAGGATTCGAACCCCGATATCCCGGTTATCGGCAGTCAAGTCTATCGCAAGAGTGACGCAATAGACCATGTGGTCACCGAAGCGAATGGTTGGTAAATGATGTAAACGCTGGTTTGATATGTGGGGGGCCCCCATCACCCATGGTTAATGTAAGTCACATCACGTGTAATGTTCCACTTTAACGCCCACGGGGTGTGTTGGGACGGAGGGAGGGTAAGGGACGGGAGGAATCGGGGAACTCCCATCAACTCTGTTATGTTGATAATCTGCTATGATTGAGTTAGTGGACGGTGTTTCAGTGCCAATATAATCCAACTCTCTTTATTGCCAGTCGATACAATACGTATTTCTGCCATGACACATTTACTATCGATCAACGAATCATACAAACTGTTATGGTAATCTGGACCTGTACTTGGAAGCTGCGATAAAACTTTGATCCAATTTTTTGCATCCATAATAGATTTTGAAAGTAAATCAAAGGGCTCCCCTCTTCCCCCCCGTATCTTTTGAAATTAATGTAGGGAGATGGGGTGGGGAAGCTTCATTTCAATTTTGTGATCCGAAATTGTTTGCTAAAATACATTTATGTAAATTATTAATTGTTAATTTGGTTCCTGAATATTCTAAATTTACCATCCATTATTGGTGGTTCTAGATTGTGTGTCTATTTCTGAATAGAGCCTTATCAGCCTCAATACTTAGTACACCACAATTTTTTATTTTCTAGAATAATTATTTATTATTTTCACTAAAAGCCAACACAATGATTGTTTCTTTAGAGTTAAAAGCATCATAATTTTACATTAGAACGCTATTATATGTTTTAAACATAAAGTGGAAGGTAAGATATCCATAAACTGACCTATATATATATATATATATATATATATATA
>CABFWO010000033.1:61378-168644 GCA_902155825.1 Timema genevievae
AATGAAAAGATGTTTTATTTTGTATGTTGTCTTGACAAACACTGAATTTGTAATATTTGTGTTACTCACTAATTGGAGTTCATTGTGAATTTGTAATTGTGATGATCACATAGTATTTGTTTTATTATCGAGATCAATTATGCCACCCAAACGAAAGCCAACTTTCGGGCAGGACAACGTCTGTCGGGTCCGCTAGTATATATATATATATAAATATATATATATATATATATATATATATATATATATATATATATAAATATATATATATATATATATATATATATATATATATAAATGCACCAATTCTCAATACACCTTCGGGCTATAAATACGTTCCTCTTTATGTTAAGAAAATAGAATATTGTATATTAAGAAATGGTGCAAATATATATATGGTGCACAGTATACAAATAAATGTATATAATATATATCATTTATATATGATATATATTAATAAATGTGCATGATATACTGTAAATATAATATTATAATATATTCTTTTATTATTTAGCACCGTGTATTACTACCCGTTTGGGTTGTACGCTTAAGTACTAATTACGATAAGGGATAAGTAATTGGGAAAGTTAAATTTAGAAGAAGTTAAGCCGCATTTGCGTGGAGTGAGAGTGTAAAACCATTTAGGGAAAAACCACCCACAGTTCAACTGACTGAGATTCGAACCTCGATCTCCCCGTCCTCAGCAATCAAGCTCAACACGAAACTAGCGCGTTAGACTACTACGCCATCGAAGTGGGTAGTATGATATACATTAAGAAATTATGTATTGTAAAAATTAATATGGATTACTGTAGTATATATATATATATATTTATTTATATCAGGTGTTAATTTGAAAACTTTCCAACAAAATATTTTGAAAACTACGCATCGCAGAAAAAAATGTTTTAAACATAAGTTGTTTTTTTTTGAGGGGGAAGTAAGGTGTTAAAGCTGGTATGACCTTGGGTAGCGTTGCTAAGGTGACGTTAAGGTCACTTTGATTTTTTGGAAAGCACTGTGTGTATTGTTTAAACAAGATTGTTATAATTCATAATTTAAACATTTTAAAATATGAAATCAATATAAATAATATTGTAAAATTTTACTTTGTACTTTTCTGGAATAACAACCAGCCTCCATTCCTAGATCTGATGATGGCGTAGTGCCTAAAGAAGTTGTCTGAGACTAATCATCAACTGAACAAAGAGATGGGATATCACAAACAAACAGACAAGGAAAGTAAAACTATTATTTAAAAATTAAATAATGTTACATTAACAACTTGATGTTAACATCTTTCAAATTATTTTATATAAACATCATGTAATATAATATATTTCATAAAATTAACTATTCTAAACAAGTCACATATAACTGTTCTATCCACTTGTAAAATTTTACAATAAAATGTCTATATTGTTTTCATATTTTAAAATGTTATATGTAGTGAATTTTACCATTCTTGTTTAAACAAAAATTTTCTATCAACTCGTTGTCCATGTTCAGTAATTCAGATTTGTTATTATAAACATTGTACTTGAACCTTTAGCTCATTCCTTATATTTTTCATTATTTAATTTAACTGCAGCCAACTTGTAATGTTTGGTGTTTCAACTGAAAATAAATGAGCTGATAATGGGATTAAAAATCAATATAATAATAAAGGGAATAAATGATGTTTATATTTTTTTATTTAAAAAGCAAAAGTTACAATAAAAACTAACAACACATTTAATTAATTTATTAATAACTATACAAACTGTTTTATATTTAAAATTTAATTGATTTTCTCAAAATCAAATATATAATAGAGCCCGCAACGCCCATCGCCATAGCGTTTAGTTAATTTCACAATGTCGTATTTTGTCTTACACTGCTGGGATATGTAGCTTTTCCGCCATTTTTTCAAATATTTTCTTGTACCCCTAAAAGACCTGGTGTGTACCCCTGTGGGTATGCGTACACCACGCTGGAAACCACTGCCATAGAGGAGCAAACCTAAGTAACATTATTACCTTAAATTGATTACCTTATGACCCGCCTCGGTGGCGTAGTTGGCTAACGCGCTAGTCGTGTTTAGCTCGACCGCTGAGGACGGGGAAATCGAGGTTCGAATCTCTCTCGGGTCAACTGTGGTGGTTTTTCCTAAATAGTTTTCCACTCTCCCTCCACGCAAATGCGGGTTCACTTCCTCTAAATTCAACCCTCCCAATTCCTAATCCATTAGCGTAATTAGTATTTAACCGTATAACCCCAACAGGTAGTAAGATGCGGTGCTAAATAATAAAAAAAAAGATTACCTTATGGTCCTATATTATATTATGTAAGCTACACCATAGTGGAACATATCAAGGTAGCAGTCTTACCTTGACTCATTACACTATGGATACTATCTGGTATGCTAGATCCTAGTTGAATTACTCAAGAAAACACCGCTCTCTATTTCCTGTGAACAACAAAGCTCTTGTATTTCTACTCAGGTAACCGAGAACAATTTATAAATCCTCCAACAAACAAGAGTCGTGATTTAATCCAAAGCATCGCGACGTCTTCCCCAGTTAAATTTCGTCTTATCTCGTACTACAATTGTATCTCCCTCCCCCTACCCCCCTACTTCCCATTCCCTCTCTCTCTCACACACACACATACGAAAGAGTCGTGCGAAATTCTCGCGCAAAGATCTCCGCACTGCATACTAATTCTCTTTTGCGGGTTTGTCAGTAAGAAGGGGTGGGTTTGGGGGGGTGAAAAGGTGAAGGTTAAAAAGGTTAGCGCCACGATGTGACAAAGGTAAACGAGTTACAAGAAGTAAGGGGTGTTCTGATCTCACAAAGTGCACATTACTGAGATAAGCGCACAGTTCTACCCCTTTCCTCCCCCCCCCACTTCCATTACAACCCTCTCTTCCACTATCTTCTTACCCTCCTTCCTTCAGTCTCTAGCTCCTACAGTAACCACCACCAGGAGTAGAATGGCCAATTAAGAAAAAGGGGGGGAGGGGGGTTTGGAGAGGGAGAAGGTAGAGGGGGTTTTTCAAGTAGAAAATAAGTCACCACCAGGGTGGTAAGTGAATTACCAAGACAGGGTGTGTTATAGCTCCCCCAATCTCTAGCTCCCTTTCATAAAATAAAGAAAAAATAACCAAACTTTCATGGGGAAAAGAAACTTAACTCCTTAAGGACTTTCTGATATGAATTTAAAATAAATTGTACGTAACAATCGTACATAACCTTCTCAATATTATATTATATTTTAGATAAAAGTTTCAAAATTCAACAAGGCCTATCACTAATCCTCCTTAAAATATTTTTATGTTATATTAACAATACTCTTATTAACTATGGAAATCATTCCATAAAAACTCATATTATATAAAAATATGATAATCATTTTGCAAATTTTAAAAATTAAGACATCAGTCAATCTAGAACCATGTTTAGAGTATTAACAGGCAGACCAAATGTGAAGAGACCAGTGATAAGACCTAGACGCAGATGGGAAGATAACATTAGAATGGACCAGAAATATATAGGGTGTAATGAGGTGGACTGGGTAGAACTAGTTCAAGATAGGAATAGAGTGTAACGAGGTGGACTGGATAGAACTAGCTCAAGATAGGAATAGAGTGTAATGAGGTGGACTGGATAAAACTAGCTCAAGATAGGAATAGAGTGTAATGAGGTGGACTGGATAAAACTAGCTCAAGATAAGTGTAGATATCTTACTTTTGCTAAGTGCGGAATGAACTTCTGAGTTCCTTAAGCCATAGAGTAAAAGTAGGACTTATTGAATTAAAAATGTATGCTGAAACTCAATGTTGACTCGAATTAGTGATATTATAATAGATATTATTTATTCATAACATATTTTAACTAATTTCTCACGTGCCACCGAACCCAAAAACGTAAATTTAACAATCGTGTTTATTTCTACTCCCATTTGTCCATCCGTCTGTCTGTCTGTACACACCTGGGACTATATCCTTATCGTTTAGAAGAATTTCATTCCAACATGATATTTAGATGTTATATGGTCATATGGTTATATACGTCCGGGTAAAATCGTAGTTTAGCCCTAAACTTAAAGGCAACTTTGTGATTACTGATTTTTCAAAATTCAAAATTTTTGGAAAATGGCTTTTAACGATTTTATTCAAAATACATATCTGGAGTGGGTTTTAGAGGATAAACAATATTGTGTAATTTCTAGTTAGAAAAACCAAAATTTAATGATATTTACCTTAAACTAATTTATCAAAATTTCGAATTTAAAAACAAAAAGCCATTTGATGATTTGTTTTCAAATAAAGTAGAAGGGTAGTATTTTCTATAAATGGATTAATTTTTTTTCATATAATTTAAGAGCAGCTTATTGATTACTTAATTTGAAAAAAATAATTTTAAAAAGCATCAAAGTAATCACACTTTTTCAAAACTGAAATGCTGATTAATCCGAGTGAAAAAAAATAATAAAACGTTGTTTTTTAAGAAAATGTATTGGTGGTTTATACATTGGCAATTTTTGAAATTTTAGTTTCAAACTTTAAATTACTTTATAGGAAAGTACGATTGTTTCGTACCATTTATTTTAACATAAGTTAGTACTTACCAAGGGGTTGTTCGTGTGTCTATAGGACAGCAATTTTAAAAGGTGGTTTATAGACCATTAATTGTTCAAGTAATTTTATATATATTATGAGAAAACCTTATAAAAACTAATTACGGCTTTATAGATTTGTCTCTGTTCAACATTTTATGGATATAAGCTTGTTTAAACTGGTTTAACACAAGGATTAAAATAAAACATTGGAGACAAGTAATTTACCTTCCACTCGCACAGGGAACTTAAAAATCCCTCTGTCGACAAAAGCAGGATGGATCTCATTTAAAACGGAATTGAATCGCCTCCGTTTTTAATTGGTGCGTTTGGGTGTATGTATTACTATCCAACCACCCTCTTTAACCCCCCTTTTATACCCTGAGGGAAGTTTTGAAGTCGTACCCTCATGTTTCCATGTCAGCCTTAAGAAGGAAGACATTAAACCTTCAATTTAATCTCGACGGAGGATCCTGAAATGTTGGAGCAGTAATTAGTCGCCGGAATTATCCTGAATTCGGTGGAGTTAGTGAACCACGAATAGGATGTCAGCGTTCGAATCCTGATTGAGTCAATTGGGTGAGATGGATTTTTTTTAGGGGGGGGTTTCCCATTTTGGTGTATTATTATTAGCACTGTGTCTTACTACCCGTCCCGGTTATACGCACTTACGCTAATGTGTAATGGTAGGGTGATTGTGAGATGAAATGGAGGACCTACAGTTTAACGTGGGATCCGAAACCACGGTGGAGGCCTGGCATTCCTAACATTCACAAGTTGTGTTTAATACACGTCTTGTCAGAGGTGAAGTAAGGGTTTGGCAATCAGATAAATCTGTGCTGGGACCGAGGCCCATTTTGGTGGTCGAATGGTGGTCCTTATACCGGCTTGATCAAATTTAAATGTTCTATAACACCTAAAATAATTTGTGTTTCTTTCAACTCCCTTTCGCACTAGTCCTTTTTCCTCATTTCCAGAAGTTCCATTTAAAATTTTAAACTCTTCTGGTTATTTAAGTGGTCTCTTTACCTTCCTTGATAATATTGACTTATGCTCTTTGGTAGAGGTACATTGTCCACCAAAGAGAATAACAATCAATATCAATAAATTATCAGAGGAACTCCATATAAACATAATGTATTTATGATTAGATGTAAGGAACTATTGTTTTTATAAATATAAATAGACTACCAGAAAAAATATTTATATTTTGAATAGTACCACAGCTTTACAGTTATAAATTATTTCGTAACTCAAATAGTTGCGGAAATATGATCGACATTGTAAATTTCTGCGAATATAAAGTAACCATAAATTAAGTTTAATGGGAAAATTATAATATCAAATTTATTTATAATTTTAAACAGTGTATAGATACAAATATAATCAAAATCGTTAAAGCAGATTTTGAGATAATCGATTTTTATTCTTTTTCTCTCCGGTGAACTAACGATCATTTTCAGGTTGGATATCTGATTCCAAAAATAACTCGGGGGAACTTTATGTAAACTCTAGAAACCAGGTGTTATACCAATCGGTAAAATTATTTCGGTTCTAGGCCAGGATACATATACACAGTCCGACTGATAGAGACGGCCTCGTTTAACCACATTTTCGGGTTCAGGGGGTCATCATAATTTCGAATTATTTTTGTTCTTCAGGGTAACAATATTTACTCTCTATTTGAAGGATCGTGATGAATTAAAATAACTGGTATGGTGCATTGCAAAGACCTTATTTCTCTTTTATATTAGAATAGAGATATTTACTAAAAACTAGTGGAATTTGTGAAACGAAATAATATTCATTGTTGCAGAAACACTCCACCAAAGTGCCTGAATTAAATTATGTACATTGTTACAGAAACACTGAGAAAATAGGAACATTTCTGTCCACCAAAGAGAGTAAAAATAAAGTTTTGTCTTCAAAGAGCTGCATAAAAAATTTAATATATTTAATTTTAGCTAAGAAATTATTTATTTTTTAAATAAATATTTAAAATAAAATATTTGTGTTTTTAATAGTAGGGCGTAGTACCACTTTTAAATGATAAGTCATTTCATAACTGAAATGGTCGTGGAGATATGATAAAAATGGGAAATGTCCATTTATATAAAATACCCTTAAGGTAAATTTTTACGGAAAAATTAGAGCTGCCATCTTATTTTTTCTGTTAAGAAATGTCCAGACACAAATTTTTGTCAAAATCCTTATATAGGAATATTAGGAAACAGTTTTTTCTCTCTTTTCTACACTTTGTAAACAACTTTTAGGTTTAGGGGCTAGATATATAATCCCAAAAATCCCTTGTGCGAAACTTATGAAAAACCTAGATGCTAAGTCTTAGTCCGATCGGTAAAATGATTTAGGCTCTATTCTGAGATATAGACAGACAGACAGACATACAGACAGAAAGATGGCAAAGTGAAAATAAGTTTCTCTGTTTCAGGGTGTCATGAAACATCGACATTAATTATCAAAATATTGTATCCTATTTTTTCACGATCACAATACTTTCTCCCCCAGGGATCAAGAGAAAGTAAAATTGCCTTGATATATATTTTATTTTTAAATGGGTCCTATTTTATGCAAGCATAAAACATCCACTTTAATTACCTCCATTCATCATTCTTAAAATAGCAAGAGAAATTTTAAAAAGTTTTTTTTACACACACTCTCTTCGCGTTAGTGAAATTATGTAGTAGGTCCCATTAACAAGACCCTCCTCTAACGAAAAGGAATGTTCTCGAAGCACTACTTAACCTTTTCTCTCTCTTCCCCACACCTCCCAAAGCTCTTACTTTAGAAGTTTCGCTACTAACATCCATGGTAAAAGGTTTAAAATGTCTTCTCTCCAAACTTTATTTTGTACAAGAGATCCTCGTGAGATTTGGTTTCATGTTTTGAAAACCATGACCTATTACCGGCTGATAGAGGAACTAATGTTTTGTACAACAAGGAGTGTTACCGGCTGATAGAGGAACTAATGTTTTGTACAACAAGGAGTGTTACCGACTGATAGAGGAACTAATGTTTTGTACAACAAGGAGTATTACCGGCTGATAGAGGAACTAATGTTTTGTACAACAAGGAGTATTACCGGCTGATAGAGGAACTAATGTTTTGTACAACAAGGAGTGTTACCGGCTGATAGAGGAACTAATGTTTTGTACAACAAGGAGTGTTACCGGCTGATAGAGGAACTAATGTTTTGTACAACAAGGAGTGTTACCGGCTGATAGAGGAACTAATGTTTTGTACAACAAGGAGTGTTACCGGCTGATAGAGGAACTAATGTTTTGTACAACAAGGAGTGTTACCGGCTGATAGAGGAACTAATGTTTTGTACAACAAGGAGTGTTACCGGCTGATAGAGGAACTAATGTTTTGTACAACAAGGAGTGTTACCGGCTGATAGAGGAACTAATGTTTTGTACAACAAGGAGTGTTACCGGCTGATAGAGGAACTAATGTTTTGTACAACAAGGAGTGTTACCGGCTGATAGAGGAACTAATGTTTTGTACAACAAGGAGTGTTACCGGCTGATAGAGGAACTAATGTTTTGTACAACAAGGAGTGTTACCGGCTGATAGAGGAACTAATGTTTTGTACAACAAGGAGTGTTACCGGCTGATAGAGGAACTAATGTTTTGTACAACAAGGAGTGTTACCGGCTGATAGAGGAACTAATGTTTTGTACAACAAGGAGTGTTACCGGCTGATAGAGGAACTAATGTTTTGGAAACAAGGAGTATTACCGGCTGATAGAGGAATTAATGTTTTGTACAACAAGGAGTATTACCGGCTGATAGAGGAACTAATGTTTTGGAAACAAGGAGTATTACTGGCTGATAGAGGAACTAATGTTTTGGAAACAAGGAGTGTTACCGGCTGATAGAGGAACTAATGTTTTGTACAACAAGGAGTATTACCGGCTGATAGAGGAACTAATGTTTTGGAAACAAGGAGTATTACCGGCTGATAGAGGAACTAATGTTTTGGAAACAAGGAGTATTACCGGCTGATAGAGGAACTAATGTTTTGTACAACAAGGAGTGTTACCGGCTGATAGAGGTACTAATGTTTTGTACAACAAGGAGTATTACCGGCTGATAGAGGAACTAATGTTTTGTACAACAAGGATTATTACCGGCTGATAGAGGAACTAATGTTTTGGAAACAAGGAGTATTACAGGCTGATAGAGGGACTAACGTTTTGGAAACAAGGAGTATTACCGGCTGATAGAGGGACTAACGTTTTGGAAACAAGGAGTATTACCGGCTGATAGAGGGACTAACGTTATGGAAACAAGGAGTATTACCGGCTGATAGAGGAACTAACGTTTTTGTAGCATGTCATTTATATAATATGACATCTACAATTAAAATTCCATAAAGACAATTTAAAAAGATAAAAAGCACTAATCTATTTCATTAAGAAGAGACAGACTCACTCAGAATTGATGTTGCCAGGAAACGCTCAACGGTTGAGGAACATTGCCCCAGCAGAGCATCTCGGCATCGCGAGCATTTTCACCTCAAGATAGAGATAGGGTGTAATGGGGTGGACTGGATAGAACTAGCTCAAGATAGAGATAGGGTGTAATGGGGTGGACTGGATAGAACTAGATCAAGATAGGGATAGGGTGTAATGGGGTGGACTGGATAGAACTAGCTCAAGATAGAGATAGGGTGTAATGAGTTGGACTGGATATAACTAGCTCAAGATAGGGTTAGGGTGTAATTAGTTGGACTGGATTGAACTATCTCAAGATAGGTATAGGGTGTAATGAGGTTGACTGGATATAATTAGCTCAAGATATGGGTAGGGTGTAATGGGGTGGACTGGATATAACTATCTCAAGATAGGGATAGGGTGTAATGGGGTGGACTGGATAAAACTAGATCAAGATATGGATAGGGTGTAATGATGTGGACTGGATATAACTAGCTCAAGATAGAGTGTAATGAGGTGGACTGGATATAACTAGCTCAAGATAGAGTGTAATGAGGTGGACTGGATGGATCTATCTCAAAATATAGAACGTAGACTTTTATAAAAATCTAGGGTTGGATTGTTTTGGTGATCATAATACTTCTTTCTCCGAGGGGTCAATAGAAAGTACAGTGCTGTTCAAATGCCACTGTCCTCATGATTAAAACCAACAGTTTAAGATTAATAAGCGTAGAAAATTAAACAAAATGTATCTATTGAAACAATATTAGATATTTTTTATTTTTATAAAAACTATTTAATACACAATTTAGCTCATATTTCCTACCATTCCAACTTAAACCCAAAAAGACCGTTTTGTTAATATATTTAAGAATACACATTTACATGAAATGATAAAATTTTCAAAAAGTAATTTCTTCGAGTTATCAAAAACAAATTTTTATTTTGTTTTAATGAAAAAGAGGACATTTATATTGCTCTATTCTTGAACGAAACTAGATCTACAGTATGTTGGAAATTTCATTAAAAAAAAAGTACCTAAAATATTACCCCGTTATTTGATGGTATGAACAATAAAAATTTTTTTAAATTTTTTACTTTGAACTGAATGTAATCATCTAGTAATCGAGTTTCCCAATTTCAACTTGTAAAATATTGTTTCTTTTCAAGCTGAGTGCTTCGATCATTATTAATGAATTAGCTCACGTAAACCAAAACTAATTTTACAAAGCTTTTGTTCGATATTAACGCTCTCATTTCTAGCAGTCTTTTTATTTCGTTTTAAACTGGACATTTCATTGAAAATTGAACTTAAAAACTCTAACGGAAAATACACTGAATAATAGGTATTCGATGTTATAATCAACCATTTATTCGGTTTGTTTGATGTACACTCATTTTTTATATATTAATAAAATATGAACTTTAATATCTATAATGAGCACTCCGTTATATCTACCGAACTCACAGGTCTGAAATTTTAGAATTTACTAGCCTGTGTATATGAACACGTGTACCTAGAAGCCTGAATTTAAAAAAAAAAGTTATATATTTTATAATTAAGGTCCTTGGTCCTGTCGAGTGCAAGTCTAAAACCTATTTTGTGGGATGGTGGGCGGGAGGGTGAAAGGCATGGCGTAGCTTCACAACCGACCAAAGTATCCTTCCGCACCAACAAGAACAGATGGATCACAGAAGATGTAGAGGGCACTAGCTGCCGGACAGGTCTCGCGGAAAAATCATACTTTTGGAAATATCAGTTTTCTCGAGAACGAGTGAAATGTTTATGTTAATATTTTCAACACCCCTTCTAAGATAATGTATTGATGTTTATTAATTGTTACATTGTATTAAATTTTGTTATGAAGCCAGCAGTTTTCTATTGAAAAATTTCAATTTTATCGATATTTGATCACTGTTAAAATTATAGAGAAGGTGTGTGCATGAAATGTATAGCTTGATTAACATGCTCTAATTCTTCACCAAATCGTTTCAGAAAAGAAAATTGGAAGGCAATAAACATTTTTGAAGATAGCCGTTTTTTCCCATGGCTGTGCATTTCCACGCCAAATTAAAAGGGCCAATCGCCTTTGTTAAAAACCTGGTCGGAAGCAAAGCAATATTAATAAAATGAAAAATTAATTTCTTTGTCTTCCATGAGCACTGCACGATATCTACCATACGCAGAGGTCTGAAATTATAAAAATAAGTAGCGACTATTCACAAACATCTACGCTTCAAATTCGGAATTTTAAGATTTAATGAAATTTTTCACGTGCAATCATTTAACTAAAACATGTTTCCTGGAAAAGGCAAGGTAATTCAACTAGTTATTTTCTTTTTAAATCTCGTAAAGAAAGTATTGTGACCATCAAAAAATTCTAATTCGAGATTTTAATTAATGTTGACGTTTCATGACCCCCTTAAAAAAAATTGTTTTTGAAATGTCGTCTGTCTGTCTGTACTTTGGGCTAGAGCCGAAAGTATCTCGCCGATTTGATTAAAAGTAGGTATCCAGGGTTTTTATAAGTTCCCATCGAGGGGTTTCTAGAATTAGATATATAAACCTAAATTTAAGGGTATTTTACATAATGGCAAAAAAGGGAAAACAATTATTTTCTCGAAACTCGCTATAAAGATATTGATTAAATTTCCTCTCGACACAGTGTTTATCATTATAAATAAAATAGTGATTCCCATTTTCTCATTAAATAATTATGAAGGTACGTACTTTACATGAAAGAAACTTTCAACTTTTGATCATTTTTCTGCAAATATTTTAGATAAGATATAAATTATCAGTTTAAAGTTGTAGTACTATTAAAGATAAAAATCTTTTATTTGAAATATATTTTTTATAAAACCAACATTTTATGAGCTATAAACTATAATTTTTAATTCAGTTCTCTGAAAATGGATTCGATTCTTATTCTCTTTGGTGGACACAAATGTTTCAATTTTTTCAATTTTTTTGTAAAAGTGTTCCTAGTTTATAATGCCATAGAGTAAGAAAGTAGCAGTGTATATTATTTCATATATGAGCTTTGGTTTAATATTTCTACAACAATGTTTATACATACTAACGAGTTTTTAGTAAAATTGTATTTTATGAGAGCCCGGTAAAGCCTATCTCAATAAAGCACCGTGGAATTTGAGGTGTAAAGATTGGGTTCGATCTCGGTTGAGGGTTCTAAGAATTCTTTAATGGTATTTTCTTAAGTTCTACATAGACCAGGCATGGTAAACCTGCAGCCCGCGGATCTTTTTAAGTCCCAACATACAATTTTATAATAAACGTTGAATGTATAAACAATTTGGAATTTGTAAATCGAGAATTATTTTGGGAAGTTTGGCGTGTAGTGTTTGGTACAAAAATATATATTCTTTAGTCATAAGTAATCGATTCAAATATACTGTTATTCTTCGCTACATATACGTGCAATGGTTTGCAGCACATGAATGTGTGAACAGTGTTTTTTTTTTTCTTTTAAAAGGGAACAAACACTCAGAACATCACTTTTAAGAACACGAATTGGTCGTCAATTAATAAAGTGATATCAACACATGATATAAATACTTATTTTCTCAAACCATCATTGTGATAAAGGGTTTAATGTTTCTAGGTAAAAATCGAGGAGAGGTCTTAATATATTATATAATCTTAGTTTTTATTTTAGTATTAGTTTTAAAATTGACTTTTTTAAAATTATAATGTTTCAATGTTATTAATTTTTTAAACGTAGCCCCTCAATTTTTCAATTTTCAACTTGGCTCTTATAATCAAACGAGACAGAAACGCCTGCCTTAGATTAATAATAATAATAATAATAATAATAATAATAATAATAATAATAATAATAATAATAATACTTGTATTGATAACTTATCCCTTTAAACTTGTTACTATGGTTAAGATCATCTAAGTTTACGATAGCCAAAACTTGTGAAAAAGAAATATTTGTACCAAAGGTCACGTGAAAAAAAGACTTGGGTATCAACTTGTCTAGTTTGTCGGCAATGGAAATGTCATGTTTTATTCCCACCAAAGTACAATGAGGTGGTATTTTCTTACTCTATCTATATTCAAATGGGCGTACACAATACACAACCTATAAAATTTTTAATTCCAATACTTACTTTATCGGGATAAATATTATGATAGCCTGGCTATTTTGAAGAAGAGCATTCTTGCTTTAATTTGTAGAAAGATTTGTAGCATGTCATTTATATAACATGGCATCTATAATTAAAGTCCCATAAAGACCATTAAAATTCCATAAAGATCATTAAATTAAGATAACAAGCTCTAGTCTATTCCAATAAGAAGAGACAGGTAGTGACTCACTCAGAATTGATGTTGCTGGGAAACGCCCAAGTGTCGAGGAACAACGGACCATTTCGGCATCGCGAGCATTTTCACGTCTTGATCGCAGGGCACACGTCGAAGAAAAGAGAGATTATTGTCTCTGCTCACCACACCGTTTCACAGTGCTAGTGAGGAAGTGGATTTATTTGACAACTCCTCCCCCTTTCTCCCCTTAGATACCCATGTCCTGTCCATGTTCTGTTGCTATATAACGGATTCCCTCTGGCTCATATTTTTTTTATTCCATTGTATTTATTCACCGCAGGAAGAACTACTCCATAAAACTTCAACATCGAGACTACTGGTGGCCACGATGTATCAGGCGTAGGTCTCACCACCACGTTGCAAAGGAAGCCTCTTCTGAGAATATGAGTATCAAGTCAGAATTTCTGACACTACTATCTATGTTCCTCAGACATAGTTACATGTATTTGTATGTTTTGCTTTATTTTCTATGGCCACCAGATATATTTTATTGTGTTAGAGTGTTTGAGTTATATTCTATGTCCATCAGACACAAGTCTTAGTGTTAGAATATCTAACATTATTTTCTATGTCCATCAGACATGGTTTATTTAGTTGGAATGTCTGACGTTATTTTCAATGTCTATTAGATATAGTTTCTTGGGTCAGATAGTCTGAATATTATTTCTCTATGACCATAAGGCATAGTTTAAATACGAGGGCTCTATGCTCTACTTATGTATAGGACCAGGTGAATGATTATACTGAGTCCATGAATTAGATTTCCTTTTCTAAGTCCTTAAGACATCATTATATTTTTATAACACCATAAACAGTATGATCTCGTTTAGAATCTCATTATGGATATAATCAGATCATCTAACACTTTCTTCGTGGACCTAGTTAAGTCAGTGACTGGTTGCATTCAACAATTACACCCTTGTTTGTGTAGCTTTTTACGGTGCGAAAATTGTGGGAGCACTACTAGATTGAAGTAGTGGCCCACGAGGATAGTGATTTCTTTTGGCCCCTTCAGGCGCCATATCTATCTTAGTGTTCAAATATAGTTTGTATTAGCTATTTTATGCCCTAGTAATTGGTGAATGTATAAATTTACTATTGATTGCTCTGGCAATACTCATTTGGAAATGACCGTTCATAGTAAGATACTATGTAGATACCTGATTGTTAGACATCTATTATTTGTAAATTGGAAGCTCCTCTCATAGAATATTATTTTTTGGTTTTTTGTAACTCTCCTTTAGGGTTAATACAAGCTAGGTAGATTAAATAATATTCTTCTTAGTAACTCTAAAAATATAGGATTTGATGGTATGTTTCTATTTTCAATTGTTTACCTATTTTTCATGATTAGACCTCTCAGGTATTAGTTTGGTATTAACCTGGCTAGATTGTCTTTTTGTATATTGCCTAGAATTTAATTCTCCATTTTACTGTTGCCGAGCTGTGGCAGACGCTTCTTCGTTCGAGTAAGAGTGAATGTCCCTATTTCCAGAGTTATTAAACTAAATGAAATGTTCTATCTAATTTCTGTCAGTTCGTTGTCTACAATACATTAATACCTATTCGTTCAACCTAATATTTTCTACCTCGATAACTGAATACAATTATCGTTAATTAATTAAATTAAAATCTTGTAACTCATATGTAATTATATATAATTTTGTTTACTTTTTAATAAACTTATTTTTCAAACTTATATATTTTTGTGATGCATTTTCCTTCCCTATCATTTATCATGAATAACTTATTTAATTATGTAAGAGCAGTCGTTTCTTTTTCCACGTGATAGGAGAAGCAACTATTCAGATTTTTCAAAGAACTGAATATATATTATAGCTAAAGTATTTTCTTTCCAAAAAAGAACAATTAACTGATCATATATTTTTTGTAAGACCTTAGATGAAGTATTATTTTAGAGAGAGTAAGTACTAAATTTAAAAGATTGCCTTAGGAAATAAATACTATTAGATGTGCTCCATATGAAACTTAACTTACATTCATTCTGTTATTGGAAATGTTCAAATCCTTGCTCCTAATCAAGTGTATTCAATGAAAGTGTAACATTTGTAACATGTTACATCATACTACCCCCCATATTAAGCTTCACGCAAAGGTTTTCCTTACGGGTCATACTACCCACTACGTATGAAACCTAATTATTAATAAACTTCCTACAGTAGTAAGCTTCTCTGTTGTAGTCCAATGTAGATTCAGTCTATATCAAGAACAATATTAAACAAAATCAAACAAGAGTAAACTCCCCGCATTCACAAACTGTTCATGTACTTTCCCTTTGTATCTTCTGGCTAGAACAACCTTCAAGACTGGATTATACACGTCGCGTACTAGATTGAAGAGTGGGACTAACAAGCCTTGGTGAGCCAGCAACTGATGTTCCGAGCGGACGGGTCAAAGTGATTCCGATGAAACTGGCCCAAGACTCATTCAACAGCTAAGCTGCCACTATCATCCCGTATGGCGTGCAAGACGATATCAACCATCAATACATCGCGTGATGTGTGTACGTCACAGGTGTACTAGTAAAACAGATCTCTATCAACACTGGTGTACGTGATCGAGACAGGCCCGCCAATCCTAGCTTGATCAAGGGACTGCGTGCTGCCCTGCATCCATCGAAAATGGCTGATGGGACGTCACTCGACTAATATGGACATCACCCCCTTCCAACCCTAAGCGACTAGAAACACTATATAAACCTGGAGATTCTGAATACCAATGGACTATTAATTTTTAACGTCTTCAGGAGAAGTCATGTCTTAAACATTTATATTCGACACCGTCTGGAGAAGTCCTGTCCTGGACTTGGTCATTTACAGGATGATTACGTATTTTGTTAATATTTATTCATCGATATTATTTTAATGGACTTGAACTATGGCTTGTTCACTTTTGGAATTAAAGTAAAGTAATTTTTGGAATAAGCCGGAATAGGCAACGTAAATTATTAACTAAAGGTATTTTAGTTTATAGAATGAAATTTTGTTATGAGACACCTAATTCTTTTTGCCACCACTTGGGCGCTAGTGTCTGTGAGTTCACTTAAAATGTTAGATTGCCACATT
Organism: Timema genevievae; assembly: GCA_902155825.1. Lineage (NCBI taxonomy): Eukaryota > Metazoa > Arthropoda > Insecta > Phasmatodea > Timematidae > Timema > Timema genevievae. The sequence continues at coordinate 77,872 of CABFWO010000033.1, forward strand.
TATAAACTTATTTTTGTTAAAAGTATGTAATTTAAATGGACTGAGTTTTGCAGACTAAGTAAATGTAAAATCCCTTTTGATAATGTTTTCTACTTTAATTGTTATTTGAATTATATATTTAAGTAACGTAATTTTTGCTAATTGATTGATTTAGACTTAATAATTTTCCAAATTATTTAATTACTTGTGGTTTAACTAGACTTTTTTTTTATGTCATGTTATCTATTATTAACAAGTAGAGATCTTGTTAACGACTTTAGTTGTGTCGACATTTAATAGTCCCACATGAGTTTGACTTAATGTCGTTAAGCCCAACTCTCGTGTTCATTTAAATATCTGTGAAATATTAAACATTCCTTTTTATTCTGTCTGTATTCAATGTAGTGAAGCACACACTTTGGTAACAATTTCAAAGATGCCCACTAGGCTCTTTTTTGTAGTCGAATAAATATCTGATTAGATATTTTTAAAGTAATGATTTGTTCTAATTGCCAACGTTTAAGGTTGTTTTGTCAATATTCACTGTTGTGAGACTGACATAGTGTAGTTTGGTCGAGTTGTTGTCTCTTCCAGACTGACCTTGTTGACTTATTTATATGTTTCGTGTTTGGAAACAATCTTATGATCGAATTGATTTTCAACATACCCCCCGATGGAAATTTTGAGGCCATGTAAATTATTGTTTCAATTGTTGTTATTTTGAATGAAACATTCATATTGTTATTTAATTGTTGCTAATGTCTTACTTCTTTATATCCTATTTAGATTACAACCCACTTTCCTTTTAGTCTAGTGTGGCCGTAGCTAAGATGTAGTAGAGTGGGTAGTAACAGCTTAACGTTTGAGCAGCTACAAAGCTGCGATAAGCAATAAAGCCCTGCTCAAATCTATACTTCTTGCCTCTAATGAAGGGTTTCCAATCATGGCCGCACTAATGCGCAGCAATGATGAGCAATATTCTCCCAATTAATGTATATTTACTTTCTATTGATCCCTCGTAGTGAAAGAATTTTGATCGTAAAAAAAATCCAGCTGAGATTTCGATAAATGTCGACGTTAATAACCTTCTGAAACAAAAAAAAAACTGGTTTTCGCAATACTGTTGGTCAGACTGTTTGAACTCAGGCTAGAACTGAGACCATTTTACCAATTGGGCTAAATCTTGGTATCTGGGGTTATCATAAGGTCCCCCAGAGAGGTTTTTTGGAATTAGATATCCAAGCCAAAATTTAATGGTATCTTAATCAAGGGCAAAAAGATAATAAACCGTTTTTCTCGAAATTCTGTACAAATATTTTGATAAAATTTTATATCTAGACACTGTTTATAATTATAACCAAGATGGCAGTTCCCAATTTCTCATTAAAATAATTTTGAGGGTATTTTACATAGAGGAAGCTTTACAATTTTGATAATATTTCCTCAAATATTTAAGTTAAGATATAACTTATTATTGTAAAATTGTAGTACTATTAAAGATAACAGTCTTTTATTTGAAATATGTTTTTATAAAACCAATCATTTCGTAGGTATAAATAAATATATATACTTTTTAACTCTGGTCATCGACTTATTAATTTGGTTCTTATTCTCTTTGGTGGACAAATATATTTCTCTTTTCTCAATTTTTATGTAACCATGTTCCAAGTTCCTAATGCCATAGAGTAAGAAACAATGTATATTATTTCATTTATGATATTCAGTGTAGTGTTTCTACAACAATGTAGGAATTATAGACCTATTATTTTGTTTCACAAATCTTACGCGTTTTTAGTAGTGTTGATTTTAAGATAAAAACGGTAGAAAGTCTGTACGGTGCAGAGTAACATTTATTTTATTGACAACAACTGTGCATTACTCGTTACAAGTAATGCATTTTGTGTGAATCTAGGCCCAGTGGGTCATTCCAACAAACCTACTCTGCCTTCCATCGTTATTTCATTAAATGAAACTTAGAAATCATTGAGCGCTTTGGTGGGAATAAGGAAAAGTTTATTTCTAGGACCCTTTATCCACCTCCTATTAATTAATTAATTAACGATGTCCAGCTCTGTTGAACCACCCTTCCCATTGACTAATTTTATCGTATTATAATAAATTTCCTTCTCCCCCCCCTCCCTTCCGAATTAATTCTTGACAAAGGAAATATTACTAGCTCGTTATATTAATACCAACAAGTAGACCACTAAAATTTTAACCCAAGCCAAAGGCCTTAAATTTAATCCATAAAACAGGGGTGGGTATAATTTAACACACCAAGAGCCAATAGTGTACGGATGTGAAACACGAAAAGCAATTAAAATCCGGGAGAACAATTTCATTCGTAGGACCGTAACGACACATATTTGATGGGTTCGTATATCTAGAATTATATTTGCTTTAACGACCTAACGACCTTGCCTGTCTGTGATGTAACGGAAAGTAAAGATAAGATAGCCTATGCTAATGAGTGTTGGTTTTATTCTGCAAGTCTTAAGGGGAAAAACATAAAAACAATAATCATACATTCTAAATTAATTCTAAAAATAGTCCAACATTGTTATAAAAAAATATGTTTTTCAATCTTAAAGTAGTTTTTTTGCAACTTTTATTTTGTTTATTTGGTTTATTTAAGAAAGTGGTCAGCAATAATCTGTCCGCCAAGATATATATTAAATTCGTCAGTGCAAGCATATGTCTATCTAGATTAGTAAACAATTAAAAGTTTTAAAAAAATTGATGCTATCCAGGCAAATATATAGTGTGAGTATTTTTACACTTTAGAGGAAGTTGGGAAGTGCTATAAGCAGATGGATAATATGCCTTGAAGGGTGAACTACTAATTTTCTTACCTCTATTTATATTTACTAAATTGGAGTAAGAATGTAATATAGCTTAAATGCTTCACGTGAAGGCAGGAGGCGATGGAGAAAACGGTAAAAAAAAGACGAGTGTTTTTGAATTTTTTTTATAGAAAAACCTTTGAATTTAGCCAAATTATATAAAATATTGCTCTAGTAGAAAGACGTATTTTAATTTTCTTCTTCACATGGTGATATAAACCGTTATTAAATATATATCATGAGTATTGCAGCATTAGATGAACAACTTTTTAAATGACGAGGAAAAGTTGTCATTAAATTCCAGGACACCCTTTAGAAATATTCAACAATTACTGTTGATATCAGTGTGTGAAGAAAACAAAACTTTCTGTTTCTAATGAAGAAATATTTGATATATTTTATATAAATAAATAGCACCTCTGTGATCTTGTGGTCTGAGTTCCTGGTTACAGACCCAGAGGTTTGACCCCCTGTGCTTCCAGATTTTTTGTGAAGCAATGATTCTGGAACGGGGTCAACTCACCTTCGTGAGAACCAATGAGGAGACACTTGAATGAAAAATCAGCGGCTTCGGTCTAAAGAACTGAGATTAACGGCTGAAGGACTCGTTTAGCTGAACATGTGACACCTTCTATCAACATAATTTGTCACTATCTTTGCCAACAGACGGCGGCCACTCTGTCAGTATGGCTGTTCAACATGGAGTATCTTTATCTAAAATGTTCTTCACTATAAAAGCTGCAGAAACACTTTCCTTAGCTCGGGTCACCTTCCATCTCACCTTAAGACTCTTGGCCCTGTCGAGTCCAAGTTCAAAACTTATTTTTTGGGATGATGGGCAGGAGGGTGAAAGGCGTGGCGTGGCTTCACAACCGACCATAGTATCCTTCCGCGCCAACAATAACAGATGGATCACGGAAACCGTAAATGGCGCTAGCTAGCGGACAGGTCTCGCGGGAAAGTCATACCTTTGGAAATATCAGTTTTCTCGAGAACGAGTGAAATTTTTATATTAATATTTTCAACACCCCTTCTAAGATAATGTATCGTTGTTTATTAATTGTTACATTTAATAATTTTTGTTATGAATCCGGCAGTTTTCTATTGAATAATATAAATTTTATCGATATTTGATCACTTTTAAATTTCAAAGGACGTGTGTGTATAAAAAGTATAACTTAATCAACATGCTTCTATTCTTTAACAAACCTTATCCGAAAATAAAATTGCAAAACAATAAAAATTCTTGAAGATAAGTATTTGTTCCCATGGATCTGCATTTCCACGCCAAATGAAAAAGAACAATCGCTTCAAGCCAGCCACATTAAACAGAGCCTCGTATGACCCACGGGCACATATTTTGTCACACCCCTGTCCAATAGGCCGTATAGCTCTTAGTACGTCTATCCTAGCCACCAGAGTACCTTCCCAAAGGTTGGGACGGTGTAACGTTACTATCAGAATATTAAATGTTTCGAGGGGAACCCACGGAAAGTAAAGAGGAGTGGAGAGATATGTTCCAGATGAAATGAAATTACTAGAACAAGGTCTGTATAATCTCATATACCTATATACAAGACTTGTACCTCCTAACTTTCAATTACTGCAGCCCGACTCAACAATCCACCCCTCCCCCAGTTGCCTATAAGAAATGAGATCCAAAAAAATAGATTTATTACGTACGACCATGTAAGTTATCTTGTATGATTGGATGAATTTCGGAGAGCCTTGTAATCTTGCAATCTAGTAGTATTAAAAATAAATATTAAAAAAGTTCTACTTTTAAGTTTGTTGGGCTCAGTTTTTCAGAGTACACTATTTTAGAGTTAAAATATTATACATATTATGCTAACAGTTGTATAATTGTGTACATGAATAGTGAGTCTTGGGATATAAAAAAGAGAGATATATTGTAGCTAGAGCCGAATGAAGTATAATATTCTTCAATTTTAAAATTAATACTGGACACGGAAATATAACCCGTGGTATTTTGCCTAGCTTAACAATAATCTACTACTGAACTAACCAGATCTCTACTGCATTTTCAACATGGATCAATACCCAAAATTAGTTGAATTTTAGTGCCAAATATGTTCCATTTTTGTCAGCATACACGTGTGTTAAGTGTTGTTTTTTTAACATAGCAATAGAACCTAACATTCGAGAGGTGTTAGTTTACGGACATGCATTTGTCAATAAGGAAAGTGACTTGGGCCAAAACTTACACCAAAGTTGCATCATTAACAACATTGCTGCAAATAAGTTTCATATTTTTGGAAAATATGTAGGGTCAGTTTTACTGTCATAACATTAGGTCTAAATTATTTTTTCCTATTTATTTAAGGTATTTAATGTGTACTTTCTGAACCGACTGATTATATCAGCACACGGCTTATAAACTAATTTAAAACTATGACAGACACAACATCCAGCATTCAGCCATTAATTTATCAATGTGAAAGGGGAATTCAATTTAACTAAGATAATGACAGCACAGATATTTTTTTCCCTAATAATGGGCCAATTAGTATTATTAATTTTTAATATGGCCCTTATTTTCAAACGAGTTTGACAGGCCTACTTTATACCCACTTCAGAGGGTGCATGGATTATAAAATGACCTATTGCAGTGTGGTTTGTCTGTGATGTGGATGTCGTTGAGCAAATCTTGTTTGGATTTACTGAATTTTTTTTAATGCCTAAACGGTTTAACACTTACCTCTCCTACAAAGTTCAGGAACATATACTTTGTGGAATTAAGAGCTTGAAAGTGTATTGTCACACAAAAAACGCCACCCATTCTTAGCTTGAGCTTGCTCTATACACTCCACCTTATTGATATACCTATCTAGAGCTAGTCAACAACTTTTGGTCAAGTAATAGCATGAATTTCTTAACAATACACTGAGGTACATTTATTTCAAATAATAACCTTCTTATACCTACATACATCGCTCTTAGTATGCGATCAAGTATAAATTGATGGTGACGTGTATTATAGGTACATTCTACATGTAATGTACCATTTTGGTGTAAGATAACTATAGTGCAACTCCTTTAAACTATCCTCCCTTTAAGAATATTGTAAAAACTCACTAGTAAAAATAAATAGTAGAACACAATCATGCGTGCTTTCTCTTTTAATAGCGATGTATTAACGAGAGCATTTTATTTTTAAATCAACAACCAATAAACTAGCCCTTAATTTATTTCCCTCGTAAAAAACATTATTTTGATAAACATAATATGAAACACTTTTCAGATATAAATTTTGAAAAAAAATAATTAAAAAATAAGTTATCAGTAACTTACACTCAAATATTTTATTTTAGAAAAAAGAACAAATATTTATGTCTTACAAAACACTCCCCAGATAATGTTTAAAAAAAAATTTTTGAGACCACTTTCAACATTATTTAAAGTTTTCAAAAATCAGTCATCGATAAAGAATAAAAAGTAAATACCATTGAATCAATATTTCTCTGAAAGACAAGTATTAAGTTTTATTTATTTGCTCTGTAGCCCTCCCCACACCCTTTCGCCACCAAATACTCAATGAACAAAATCGTTTAAAAAAATTAAAAGTTTCAAATTTTAAAAAAAATCACTAAACTACCCTTAATTTGAGGGCTAAAACCAAAATAAAAACAGTATCCCAAGCTATTAAGTTACCATAAAAACTTTAAGTATCAAGTTTGAAGCCAATTCATTAAACAGTTTTGTTTTTATCCCTAGGGAAACACAGACAGACATAATTGTAAAATTGACACCTTTTTGGATTCATGGACACACAAAATGTTAAGATTTATCGTGAGCAGGTGCCACAAACTTTTTTTAACATAAGATTTATTCTTTCTTTTTATTTTATAAAATAATTTGGAAAAAGAAAACATGAAAAAGGTGGAACACCTTTCTCTACACGTAGTGAATTATTGAATTATTTGTACAGTATTCAAGTCAAGATTATTCATTCCTCGCTCCAAACGTCTGGCGAGGACTGTACCAGAGCTATAGTAACTGAATATAGAAGCTAAGCTGGGCCCTCTCAGAGGAGTCACACTCAGTGTGAGATATCTCTCAAGGTCAATCCTCCTACCATTCTGGTGCCAGCTTTACACTAGCAAATGGGGCCGATCTGAGCAGGCCCGCTATACCATAAAGGTGGTCTATATTTGGTTTTTGCGTTTATGTGTCTGTGCTTTAGTGGTTGTTAATACCCAAGAAATAAGATGCTTCGTGAAAATGATTAATTACTATGAATAAAGTAGATTATTTATTAAAAACTCCGTTTTCTTCATTAATACTGCAAGAAAAATTTGAAATTAATGATTAGGTGTACATCAGCCTAATGACTTTACATGTATGCAGGTGAATGGCAAGAAAAGAATAACTGTTTCTAGTGCTTGGTTTGGTAAACAACTGTGGTTAACTGTGCGTGAAGAAAAACAGAGCTTATTTTGTTTTTATTGTTTAGTATTTGGTAATGAAGGAATGTGGATAGTGGTAGGCTGTATGGATCTTAAACATTTAGGTAAAAGAATTAAATAATATGAGAAATGTGCAATTCATTTGGAAAATGCATTTAAGTTTAAAACATTTTGAACAGTAATTATTACATCACAGGTAGATTACACGGCCAAAATATCAGTCCAAAAAGAATGAACAGGTGTAAAAATTAGGCACATATTATTCAAATTAAGAGAATGATTAAAATACTTTGGTACTCATGAATTGGCATTAAGAGACAGACGCGCCCAACTTTTGTACAAGTAATGTCATCACATGGTAAATTTAACTCAAAACCTGTATTATTTTATTCTTTCTATTTGTAGAGTTGTTAAGTAATTTTTAAAAATTGGAAAAACCCTAAAGGAATTTAGTTTAATATGTTAATACGTAGTGAAAAAAATCATTACGGGTAAGTATTGACCGGACCCCATCAAAAATAAGGTTAACAATATTGATATTGAGGTAATACATTTTCATGATTACAGTACTTTCTCTCTATGTTAAATTAAAATCAGCTCCTGTGGTATTTGAGATGTTTTTACGGAAGGTACAACGTAAAGTTTGAAATTGACTCTCTTTATTCAAATCACTAACTACGGCACATTTTTTTAAAAAGTGAGTTTGTGTCTACTTTGAAACTGGTAGAAGCAAAATTTGTGTAAGCTGGTTTTATAAAGAGATTCCACTTTATTTCGACTTTCACACAATAAAAAACATACTAAACTTGGTTAGCATTTTAATTGTCTACAGTATAACCAATTAGATCGCCATAAAAGCGGAAAATTGAAAACCTAATTTGATAATGTCTCACTTTCACTGCGGGTGCCAGTTTTTAACTTAAAAGTTCTATGGTTCCAATTAAGTGCACTACCAAATTGTAACTTTCCTCAACACAGAATTTCTATTTATAAAAATATTTACTTGAAAAGACTAAACTTTGCGATTTTTTTATGTATACCAACTAATAAGTATTTTTGTTTGGTTTTACACAACGTTTAATTATCTGCTCGGAATAAAGCCTACACTAACTACGATAGAGGATAGGTATGTTTAGTTTAGTTTAGGTTAGGTTAGGTTAGGTTAGGTTAGAAAGGGACACACCCACATATATTTGGAGCAATATTAGGAAATACTCGCATTGGTGGCCACGTGGTCTAATGCACTACTCTTGCAGTAGGCTAGACTGACGATGACGGGGAGATCGAGATTCGAATCTTTGTTGGGTTTACTGAGGGTGGTTTTTCCTACAGGGTTTTACACTCTCTCCATGCAAAATTAGGGTACATTGAAACATGGTACTCATCTGCCATGAAACTCTTCATAATCTAAACTCCTCGTACTCCATCTGACACTATGGAGTTCCTTAACTTATTCAACTCCCTTACTCTTAGCAATCCCTGCAAGTTTCCTCTTTAATGTTGAACCCAGCCTTGCGACCCACTGATTGAAACACACATGTTGAACTTGGAATAATGGTTTCTTTTTTTTGAACAACGATAATGATGAAGTACATTCAAATTATCCTCTTTCCTTGACCTGGTCGATTCCTTGTGCATTGTAAGCGAGCGGTATCACGAGTGTTCGAGTGACGGACGAGTTCCCCAACATGTGGCCCAACTCTAGCGGCGGGATTAGTAACTACCCTACTGCGCTGCGCCAAACTACTGCGCAGAAGTTAGAAAGAGGTGGGGAGGGATTGTCACGTCATCGGCACAACACTTCCTATTAATATAACCTTTATAATCCCTCAAACTATAAGCGTATAAGCCGAATGGGTAGTAATATGCGATGATAATAAAACCCGTTGGTAACGGTCTAAGGAAAAAACACCTTCATACAACCCGACAGCATTCGAACCCTGATCCCCAGCAATCCAATCGAACACGAGAGTGACGCTTTAGACTAGGGATGACAAAATTTTTCCGATCAGTGTGCCAATTAAGGACTATCTGAATTTTAAGTTAATTTACTATGCCAATTCTCATTTTTTATGAGTATTTAAAAATCAAAACTTGTTCACTAGGCCTATTATGAAATGTAAAGATCAACTCAAATCAAATTGTAAGTATTTTAATAACGCCTAAATATCAGAGAAGGAAAAATTATCAAACTGTCTTAGTGAATGTCTAAGAAAGTATATATATATATATATATATATATTAGCATCGCGTCTTACTACCCGTTCGGTTATACACTTATGTACTAATTATACTAATGTTTTAGGAATAGGGAGGTTATATTAATAGGAAGTGTACCCACATTTGCGTGGAGGGAGTGTGGAATACCATTTTGGGAAAATCACACTTAGTACTCCCAACAAAGATTTGAACCTCAATATTCCTATCATCGGCAATGTAGCCTACTGCGATGATAGCGCGTTAGACCACGTGGCCACCTAATCAGGTATTACCGTAGTTAAATTGTGTTAGAGCTGTATTGGTAGACGGAAGCGATGATTAAAAAAGTTACAATAAACTATAAAATTAGTTGTATCTTATCTTATTCTCGTATATCAATCCCCTCCATTGACCACGCCTAGTTCCTATTATTTATCCACCCAATTAAATTCTATTCTCTTACCAAACAAACTTATTTATTTACGATCGCCTTTATCTAACCTCGCTTTCCCATTTTCATCCCACAAGAAGAGCAAGCTCTTTAGTATATTAGCAGACAAACCCCATTTTTCAGGAGGTGGTTTGACCACAAACCTAGTCCACAGAAGGCAGTTAAGACAACCTCCACCCCTCTCCCTAACCCCCGTGCTCCAATCATGACCAAACACAGAGAGGCACACACTGGTCTCGTTAGCAATTACAACCCGCAATGAAATGGTACTACAGTGTTAGGGTTAGTTCCCTGCAGGGACAAGTGGACGAAATGGTTGAACGAGGGTACAACTTCTAAGTTCTTGTGGAGGGGAGATTATCTTCTACATTCCTAAAATATACTCGGTGACAATCTCTGAGGGAAGTGCAGATCTAACGGAGGAAATATTATTTTCTCTCCCCCTTGATTATACTCGGTGGCAATCTCTGAAGAAACCACAGTTATAATAAAGGAAATATTATTTTATTTTACCCTCGAATAAACTCGATGACAATCTCTCAGGGAACTGCAGATTTGTGGGGGAAATATTATCTTCTCATTCCATTTACTATACTTGGTGACAATCTTTGAGGGAACTGCAAATTTTATGGAGGAAATATTATCTTCTCAATCCATTTACTATACTCGGTGACAATCTCTGAGGTAACTGCAGATTTTATGGAGGAAATATTATCTTCTCATTCCATTTACTATACTTGGTGACAATCTTTGAGGGAACTGCAAATTTTATGGAGGAAATATTATCTTCTCAATCCATTTACTATACTCGGTGACAATCTCTGAGGTAACTGCAGATTTTATGGAGGAAATATTATCTTCTCACTCCATTTACTATACTTGGTGACAATCTTTGAGGGAACTGCAGATTTTATGGAGGAAATATTATCTTCTCACTCCATTTAATATACTTGGTGACAATCTTTGAGGGAACTGCAGATTTTATTGAGGAAATATTATCTTCTTACTCCACTTACTATACTTGGAGATAATCTCTGAGGTAACTGCAGATTTATGGAGGAAATATTATCTTCTCACTCCATTTACTATACTTGGTGACAATCTTTGAGGGAACTGCAGATTTTATGGAGGAAATATTATCTTCTCACTCCATTTAATATACTTGGTGACAATCTTTGAGGGAACTGCAGAATTTTATTGAGGAAATATTATCTTCTTACTCCACTTACTATACTTGGTGATAATCTCTGAGGTAACTGCAGATTTATGGAGGAAATATTATCTTCTCACTCCATTTACTATACTTGGTGACAATCTCTGAGGGAACTGAAGTTTTCTTGGTGGAAGTATTACCTTTTCATTCTTTTTCAATAAAGAAATAGACGAGTATTTATTTTCTATTTCTAGAAAATATATTTAAAAAAGTGTACACTTACTATTTTTTATCATCGCATCTTACTACATATACATATTATACTCATATGTACAAATTACGCTAACTAGTTAGAGATGAAGAAGGTTGAATTTATAAGAAGTGTACCGACATCTATGCGGAGGAAAATTGGAAAATCATTTTGTAAAAAACCACCCTTAGTTCACCCAACTGGGATTCTAACCTCGATCTCCTTGTCGTTGGCAGTCTAGTTGATTGCGAGAGTGACAACTCAGACCATGTGGCCACCGAAACAGGTTTATTATGTGAATAGCACGAGAGGTTAATGAGACACGGTGAGCAAAAAAAAAATCACTTTTATTTTCAAGCACACCTTAACATTATAGGCAGGATTTGTTTACATATAATGTCGTCGCCAATATTTTATCCTCCATTGGAGAGGCGAACCCGAATGTACCCTCCAAGGAACTGGTACCACGCTAAATATCAAGAGGGAAGGAAACTTTTTTTTGTTGAAAATTCACAATTATCAGCCATGCGTTTATTTGAGTTAACTGCGCCATAAACGCTCGCTCGTGTTTAAAGCCCACATGTCTCGTCATGCGTCAGGAACGACACGAGTGAGTCTATCTTGACGATACCAGAGATACTACTGGAAAGTATTACCTCCACCCCACCCCCCCTATCTTGCCTTACAAGTTATCCGCAAACTCTGCTCTTTCACTTACACTAGCGAGGTGTGAATTGGGATTACTGTTTATTTTCCAAACGTTTTAGCATTTGATTGGTTAAAAGCTATATATATATATATATGTATGGGCTTATTAAAAAACTTTTAACACCAAACCCGCCTCGGTGGCGTAGTTGGCTAACGCGCTAGTCGTGTTGAGCTCGACCGCCGAGGACGTGGAGATCGAGGTTCGAATCTTGGTCGGGTGAACTGGGGGTGATTTTCCTAAATGGTTTTCCACTCTCCCTCCACCCAAATTCGGGTTCACTTCCTCTAAATTCAACCCTCCCAATTCCTAATCCATTAGCGTAGTTAGTACTTAAGTGTATAACCCGAACGGGTAGTAAGACGCGGTGCTAAATATTATTATTATTATTTTAACACTGAGTCTTACTAACTTTTTAAGGTTGTACGCATATGTAAAAAAACGCGCTCATAGGTTAGAGAGGAATAGAAAGTATGAATTTAGAATAAGTGCACCCGTCATTTGCGTGGAGGAAGAGTTGAAATCAATTTTGGATAAACCAGCGTCAGTACGCCCAAGCGGGATTCAAAGTCCAATCCCCTGGTCATCGGCAGTCCTGTCTAACGCGAGAGTGACGCCTTAGACAATGCGGCCACTGAAACAGGATGCTATATGCCAGGCGGAGTAAGGCATTGCTCTCGTGTTGGATTGGCCTATTTATGATGAGGATATCGGGGTTAAAATCCTGGTTGGGTCTACCCAGGGTGATTTTTCCTAAATGGTTTCCCACACTCTATTCCTATCTTGAGCTAGTTCTATCCAATCCAACTCATTACACCCTATCTGTATTTTAGTTAGGTCTATCTAGTAAACCTCATTAAACCCTATCCCTATCTTGAGCTAGTTATATCCAGTTCACTTAATTACACCTTATCCCAATCTTGAGCTAGTTCTATCTAGTTCACATCATTACACCCTATCCCTATCTTGAGCTAGTTCTATCCAGTCCACATCACTACACCCTATCCCTGTCTTGAGTTAGTTCTATCCAGTCCACATCACTACACCCTATCGCTTTCAGGTCCATTCTAATGTAATCCTACCATCTGCATATAGGTCTTACCAATGGTCTTTCCGTTTGGGTTTGACAGCCAATAACTGAACAAGGTTCTATAATTTCCCATTCGCGCTACATGTCCTGCCAACAGTAATCTACGAGACTTGATTATCCTAACAATTATTATTATTAGCACCCTGTCTTATTACCCGTGTGGATGATCCCCAATTATTTCCTCAGCATGGCGCTATGTTATTGATCTAATTAAAATTATGTTAGGAAAATGTTATAGTTAGATACCTCTAAAGTAATTACAATAAACTTCATCCCCGTTTTTGAAAATGGGTATTATAATACCTTCCTTCCATTCTTGTGATAATACCTCATGGTTATATATGTAGCATAGCAATTTATGAATCTTTATTACTATCTTTTCACCAACTCCCTTTATTATTCACATATATTATATGCCATAAATATAATTTAGATAAAGGGGAGAGGAAGTGTGTGCTGTGCGCCTTAAAATTTTTATTAATATCTTACAGGTATAAGTAAAAACTAGAAATATCATGAAGATTAATACCCATTAATAAGGCAATAGGAGATCATTTTTAATTTGGCTAAACCACAGACGTTATTTTTTTACGTTACCATTTGAAATAAACTTAGCATAAAATTTCGATTTATACTTCCGGATGATTTTATTATAGAAATTGGTTTAAGGTGGTGAACATCGAAGCGAAAGAAGAATACAATTTGTACCGTTAAAAGTAAAAGAATCTAAAGGTTCGTGACTAATCATGGCTGCGACTATTTTCTTAAAAACAAATTATGTTTGTTTTAAAGTTTTTCAGAAAGAATTTAAATTTATTTCCAGACCATTTATAAGGTAATAAATAGGAATGAAATTTTATTTTTGATAAAATTGATTATTGTGAAATTCATAACATAGATGTTTAGAACAGGTTATTTGGTCTTTATGGGGTAGATTTATACAGTCATAACACAGTTCAATATTTTAAGGATATAAAAAAGCCCCAATATTTTCAATTGATTATTGGGCTGTCCTTAAATTCTGTAAGGATTTTTTTTTCATATATTTCAAACCTCCTCCTCCTTTCACGTAAGGGATCGTAAGATTTTCCATCCACCCACCTCCTCAATCCTACGTAATTTCTTACGATTTGGTAAATAGAATTATTTTAATCTTTTGATTATTTTTATATATAAGGATTTGTAATAAAGCGATTGATATGTAAATTTGGAGTACTTTAATTGCAGTAAAATTAAGTGTAGTGAATCTTAAGTAAATTAAGAACAATTAAAATATTATAGTTAACATATTAATAACCCGCCTCGGTGGCGTAGTTGGCTAACGCGCTAGTCGTGTTGAGTTCGGCCGCCGAGGACGGGGAGATCGAGGTTCGAATCTCGGTCGGGTGAACTGGGGGTGGTTTTTCCTAAATGGTTTTCCACTCTCCCTCCACGCGAATGCGGATTCACTTCCTCCAAATTCAACCTTCCCAATTCCTTATCTATTAGCGTAGTTAGTACTTAAGCGTATAACTCGAACGGGTAGTAAGACGCGGTGCTAAATATTATTATTAATATTATTAACATATTAATTGTATACAAAAAATACTTTTTTTAGATTTTGTCTCACTATTAAAATTGAGAAAAAACCTTACGTAAGATGGATTCTGATATCCCCTCATACCCTCTTAGAAAATGTAAAAAAATTCTATCTTTTGATGGATGTCGACTTTTCACTACCCCTTGAAAACATGTCGAAGTAGGGGTTAAAGTGCTGATGGTATTCTAAATAGATATTACAAATAATACTAAGAAATTATATTCCTTAATAAACCTAAATATAATAACCATTATTTATGGGAAAGCGTTTATCTAGTGGTTTGTTTTAGTCACTATACTCCAAGCGTACTTTGACATGATGGAGGCTGTGATAATATTGACATTATTCCTTTAATGATAACTGTTTGTGAAGTCTTGTTGAGTAGCCTTGAGCCGTATATATATATATATATAGTGTGTGTGTATTTACTAAAGGTACGGTATTAAAGCACATCAGCAATCAAAGTGGCATCAAAGACATGTTGCAAATGAACTTCATCCATTATTAACCAAAACAGGTCGGTCGACCGAGGTAGTAAAGAGTGATGTAAAAGGGACGAGCCTTAGACCTAGGCAACTTGCGCTGATTGCTTGTGCGATTGGTGGACTACAAACAAGAGGGTAAGGCGCTAAAAAGGTAAAGATTGGGACTGGTTGTATACTTGGTATTAATAATAATAATAATATTTAGCACCGCGTCTTACTACCCGTTCGGGTTATACGCTTAAGTACTAATTACACTAATGGATTAGAGGGAGATCGAGGTTCGAATCTCGGTCGGGTGAACTGGGGGTGGTTTTTCCTAAATGGTTTTCCACTCTCCCTCCACGCGAATGCGGATTCACTTCCTCCAAATTCAACCTTCCCAATTCCTTATCTATTAGCGTAGTTAGTACTTAAGCGTATAACTCGAACGGGTAGTAAGACGCGGTGCTAAATATTATTATTAATATTATTAACATATTAATTGTATACAAAAAATACTTTTTTTAGATTTTGTCTCACTATTAAAATTGAGAAAAAACCTTACGTAAGATGGATTCTGATATCCCCTCATACCCTCTTAGAAAATGTAAAAAAATTCTATCTTTTGATGGATGTCGACTTTTCACTACCCCTTGAAAACATGTCGAAGTAGGGGTTAAAGTGCTGATGGTATTCTAAATAGATATTACAAATAATACTAAGAAATTATATTCCTTAATAAACCTAAATATAATAACCATTATTTATGGGAAAGCGTTTATCTAGTGGTTTGTTTTAGTCACTATACTCCAAGCGTACTTTGACATGATGGAGGCTGTGATAATATTGACATTATTCCTTTAATGATAACTGTTTGTGAAGTCTTGTTGAGTAGCCTTGAGCCGTATATATATATATATATAGTGTGTGTGTATTTACTAAAGGTACGGTATTAAAGCACATCAGCAATCAAAGTGGCATCAAAGACATGTTGCAAATGAACTTCATCCATTATTAACCAAAACAGGTCGGTCGACCGAGGTAGTAAAGAGTGATGTAAAAGGGACGAGCCTTAGACCTAGGCAACTTGCGCTGATTGCTTGTGCGATTGGTGGACTACAAACAAGAGGGTAAGGCGCTAAAAAGGTAAAGATTGGGACTGGTTGTATACTTGGTATTAATAATAATAATAATATTTAGCACCGCGTCTTACTACCCGTTCGGGTTATACGCTTAAGTACTAATTACACTAATGGATTAGGAATTGGGAGGGATGATTTAAGAGGAAGTGAACCTGCATTTGCGTGGAGGGAGAGTGGAAAACCATTTAGGAAAAAATCCTCCAGTTCACTCGACCAAGATTCGAACCTCCATCTACCCGTCCTCAGCGGTCGAGCTTAACATGACTAGCGCGTTAGCCAACTACGCCACCGAGGTGGGTTACTGGGTATTCATTTAAAAACTATACACCAAAATATCTCGTAAACAACGTAGTGCATAAAAAAAATGTTTTAAACAAAAGTTGTTTGGTTCTGATGGTGAAATAAGGTGATGAATGTGGTATGAGCTTGGGTGGCGTTGCTAAAGTGATATTAAGGTCACTTTTATTATTTTAAATGAGACTACCTATTTTTTATTACATATTCTTTTAGATCACGTTGTGCCATTTTCTAAATGCTGATTTTAAGCTTTTTAAAATGAATCTCTGACTCTTTTAATACTGAAAGATAAGGATCAATAATTTTCATTTTTGCGACATGTAGAAAAATAACTTATATACATATACAGTACTACCAACGGAAAACCAAAAAGATGAATCTTCTTTTACGGTATTTGATAGCAAGATGATGTTCAATAAAATAAAAAAAATTTATAGACTGCTCTTATAGAAAATAAAAATTTGAATGTAGTTTGTAAAGAAATTTGAGAACACTAGATCATTTTATTAATGCATATTGTAAAAAATACACTAGGTGAGAACAGAAAAAATGTGTTGGGGATGTGCAATTATATCACAATAAGTAAAAAAAAACCTCGAGTGATCAAGTAGAAAACTAAACTAGATATTAAGAATAAAGTATAGTTGCAAGAGAGATAGAGAGAGACACACATACAAAGAACCAAGTGCACGTTAAAATAGAAAGCCTATCATCGTAGCAGGTTTATAGGGCGTAAGGCGAAAGGAAAAAGTTAACTTGATTTCACCTCCATTCCTTTCAGCAGCCTTCTCTCTCACACGCCATCTTGTCAGAATAAACGTGAGTAAAATCGGTTTCCCTGGAAGAGGAAGCTCAAGGTTCGTCATGTACACAATATTGTCAACATCAAAAAATTGGAATCAGTTCGTGTAGGAAGGAACAAAGTCCATTTCTATAACTTTTCAGGAGAACGCAAGAACCATATTATTGCTTCGTTACTTTTTTTGATAACTCCATAATTTGCTTAGAGATTTTGAGGCTTAGTATTATTATATCTAGGAATAGAATAACTTCATATTCTGGACATTTAGTTTGTTAAAATATATTTAATTGTAATTGTTTAATTTCTTAGTTCCTTCCTGCACTCGCTCCGATAACTAGTAAAAAGTGGCTCTCGCTTCCTCCATGTTATTATCTTTACTACAGTCTTACTACAGTAGCCACATGGCTTCTTTGGGGCTGACTGACAGTTCACAGGTGACTTCTGACAGTCAACATTTAGGTATATACCTAAATTTTGACTGTTAGAAGTGACAGCTGCTAAACACTTGTTTTTTTTTCAGATCATATGGTTCGGCGAAAGGATACATCATTTGGTCCAGTAGCTTTTCAAAGCCATCAGCTGTCAGCTAGCACCAAAAAGCCATGGGGCTACTGTAGTAGCTCTGTGAGTAGTAGACTTCACTCCTTTCATGTTATTATCGTTACTTGATTGCCAAACCCTTCCTTCACCTCTGACAAGACATGTATTAATCACAACTTGTGAATGTGAGGAATGACAGGCCTCTACCGTGGTTCGGATCCCACGTTAAATTGTAGGTCCTACATTTCATCTCACAATAACCCTAGCGTAAGTGCGTACAACCTGAATGGGTAGTAAGACGTGGTGCTAATAATAATAATATTTATTTTGACCAAAAGAATGATTTAATATTTAAAAAAATGTAAAAATACTGTCCTTTTATCTGGTTCCTTGCACCCCCGTCTTAATAGCTCGCCAAACACAACACCCAATCCTCCGGTAGTTAATTTATTTGGGTAAAAAAAGAGGACGCTAGGAAGCAATTACAAGTTTTTCGACCGTAATGAAAAGTGAAGGCCGATGGAAGACATACGCACTATCAGCTCATCTAAATAAACGAGCTTCTAAATTAGAAGCTGCCATGAACTTTTGAGTAGAGCTGTTCTATTTTTAAAATTTGCATATTTTAAAGAGAATGAAAAGGTAAGGTAAAAAAAAAAGAAGAGCTCCTTTTTTTATTTTCTATACAAAACAATAATTACTTATTGAAGTAGCATCCTCCCCCCCTTTCTCTTTTTCTCCATTTCGTCGGATTATTTAGAGCAATAAATTCAGAAGAAGAAAATTAATCTTCTTTATCGGTAAAGTAGTTGTTTTGCTTCTCAATAATTACATTTTTTATTTTACATCAGTAATAAAACGCTTTCATGCCATTTTCTATCTTTAAAATTAACTCCTTTTATAAAATTATTTAGAGAGAGATTCAAATAAATTACATTAGACTTCTTAGAACGAATAAATTTCGCTCATGAACACATCTTCTCAGTTATTTAGAGAGCTATAACTTATATTATAATTTATATAGGGTTGAGGATAACAATTAGATGATTAGTAACTTGAAAATTAACACTTTAATGAAAAAGTAAACATTTACTAGCTAAATTAAAGCAAACTACTTACTAAACTTTTCACTTTTTGAAGAAAATGTCACAAAGGTAAGATACACTGACCGTCAGTCAAACCTCAGCATAGATCGTCTAATGGTTTATGACCCACCCTGTATTTTCTAACACATTATTAGTAAGTTGAAATTAAATACCCCCGGTTTGAACCCCTACATTAATACAAAGTAATTAACTTTTTTTTTAGTATCACGTCTTACTACTTGTTCTGTTTGTACACACATGTACTAATTACACTAATGAGTGTTAAGGATGAGTAAGGTACCATTTTAAAGAATTGTTCCTACATTTGCTTAAGAAGAGAGTGAAAAACATTTATGAAAAAACCACCCTCAGTAAACCCAACTGGGATTTGAAGCCCTACCACCCTATCATCAGCAGTCTAGTCTATTACGAGATTGACGCCTTAGACTATGCACCCACTGAAGCAAGTTACCTATGTACTGATTTTGAAACAAACCTTGATAAAGTTCAACAAAATATTCGGTTTGGTAAAGAAAGATGCAAGTATTTTAGATTAGCCATTAGTTCATTAATATATTTAAAATTATTTAATCTGGTACGTCACCTTTTAAACTCCCACATCAGTGGTTGCATGGTCTAAGGAGTTATTCATATATTAGAACCATGCCTTACTAGTGACCTACCGAGTGGTCACCGTCTGTTGGATAAGATAGGGCCAACTTCTTTGGACAGAAGGTGTCATATTTTCAGCACAACTAGCCCTGTGGCAATTAATATCAGTTTTATAGATCAAGATCGCAAATTTTAAAATAAGCTTTAAAGTACTTGTTTCACTATTACATGTCAAAGTTCAATTTTTTTTAAAAATTAGAACATATTTAGCTACTATTTTTCTCCAAAGACATGACAAAGGTAATATTATCTCAAGGTAGGGGGGGAAGGAAGGGAAATCCGTGATTTTCTGAAATGGAAATAAAATTACCTTTTGGCTCACGTAAAGAATAAAAGCATACATGCATCATAAAATAACAGCTCTACCACTACTTCACAAAGAAAGACTTAAAATTATTAAAATGTTTTCATCCACGTATATGAGTTACACTCTGTTTCATAATAATCTAGATCCGTTATTAAATCAAGTAGGACCTATACAAGTTTTTTTAAGTTTTTTTTCAGTGCTCCACGTCTTACTTTCCGTCCGTCGTTTAAGGCTCTTACTATAGCCAAAGTGGGCAACCCTGTCGGCAATCGCCACAAGTGTGACGAAATTGATTTTTCTAGCTCTGACGGTAAAATAAACCTTTTTTTCCCTGATGGCGTGTGCTGGTTGTAACTTGATATTTCCTGAATATCATTGGAAGCTTTCCTCTTTCTGAATGAGTCATTGACAGCAGTGTCATCCAACCCTCCCCTCCACTCCCTTTACCATCATTTAATTTAATTACTGCTTTCAATTTGAATCCAGACTAGGGATGGATGGTTCTGTATTTTGAATTTACGAATCCAATTGTATAGATCTCAAATTATTGTTGATCTCAATTTGAATACTTAGCTAAGAAGTGCACTGAGTTCAGATATTCAGCCAATATTTCTATAACTTGTCAAACAAAAGGATTGTCAACTTTCACATTACATTTTCAATTTGAACAATTGTTATCATTTCCACGTCTGGTGCAGTTTTAACATAGTAGTCAAAGCGTACATGTTTTGAATAAACTTGTTCAAACCATTTGTGTTGTTTTAGATGTTCGATTGAGCAACCTAGTTTCTAAATTCTTCCATGGTGTGGCGAATTTCACTTTTCATTCGCCACACCTGTGGATACATCGTAAAGACATGTTATCCACCTCTGTACTATAGTATTGAAGTATCAACATATCTTATCTACAGCAGTTAGTGATACATTTTACCCCTGAGTGCTGTGGTCGATAATAAAGTGTGAGAAAAGAACTGGAATCAATT
Source organism: Timema genevievae (assembly GCA_902155825.1). Taxonomy (NCBI): domain Eukaryota; kingdom Metazoa; phylum Arthropoda; class Insecta; order Phasmatodea; family Timematidae; genus Timema; species Timema genevievae. The sequence goes on from CABFWO010000033.1 coordinate 98,841, forward strand.
TATTTTTATTTATTTATTCAAAGTATTCAACGTGCATTTTCTGAACTGACTGGTTAAAATAGCACTTAAAAAATTCTTTGAGTGAAAGTGAAAAGACGCATCAATTTTACCGGTAAAGGCATTTTTCTCACATCTTCCAGGGTTCTCTTACATGCCACAATCGACATAGGACGCATGGCTTTACCTCCCATCCGAAGGAAGTTGTGCTACGTTTTATTATCTCTCAAGGAAAATCCGTCCACCCCGATTGGGAACTGTAATTGAGATAATTATTTTATTTTTATAGATTTAATAATAATAATAATAATAATGATGATGAATGAGATTTGGATATTAAATGTCGAGTTTAATGTAAATTTAAAGTTGATTGAAAACTATGAGATATAGAGATTTTAATTTACATAATTTATTATACAATGAAGAACAACAAATATACCTGAAAAATGTAAGAAATAAAATATCATGAAACACATTAAAATGTGATGAATTATAAATATATAATTAAACATTAGGTAAAATTTAATTGTATGGAGATAATATGAATTATCAGACTTAGTGATTAATAATAAGATTAAAATTATGTTATTGGCTTTGTTAAAAAAATGTGATAACCAAATGAAAATATGTCAAACTTATTAACAAATATTTTGAAGTCAAAATATAATTATGATTATAAAAAATTATAATTTAAGATGTAGGGCTTACATAAAATTGACTAGAAATGTTCTATACAATTTAATGTTAGAATTTTGTTTTTTTAAATTTCAATTTCAGGTCAACTCCAGTGATCTTGAGGTAAAGTACTCGTCCTGAACCCTATATTCTTGGGTCCAGACACAGCAGGTATCGACAGATTTTCCTTGGGTGATAAAAAACCGTAGCACAACTTCCTTCGGAGGGGAAGTAAGGCCATCTGTCCCATGTCAATTGTGGCACGTAAAAGAACCATGGATGATATGAAAAAACACATTTCCCGGCAAATTTGGTAGGCTTTTCACTCTCACTCATAGAAATTCTCGTGTGTTGATATAATTAGTTGGTTCAGAAAGTGCACGTTAATTACCTCAAATAAATAAATAAATTAATTGTTGCCTTTCATGGTTAACGGAATGTACAATACATATTTGCAAACATACATTTTTACATTTTAGTCTGATATTTAATCATCCAGCTATTTTTTTTTCTAAACCATATTTTGCATTACTAAAATACCACAAATGAATCTGTCTACGGTCTACCAGGCGGAAAAGCACGCAGTTTCAAAGAGAATTCAAACACATAATGGGCGACATACGTGCTCATTACGTACGCTACGCGCCACATAACATTTAGTCATTTGAGAGTGGATAATGAACGTGGTTATTTTGTTTGTTTGGGATTGATGTGTACAAGAATATATAAATATACAATACTAAAATAAACCTCCACACTGACCATTAAATTACTGTATTACAAACTGTCACAAAAAATATATCTGGTAAACAAATAAAACATCGTTTTAATACGTTTGTAAAACGTGAATTTGTATAATTATTTGATTCATAAGTGTTAAATGTTCTTAGTTATAGATAGGTAATTAGTTTTAGGCTAGTTTTTATGACATGAATTTAATAATCATTTTGTTCAATGCTATTAATGACGGCTGGTTATTAGGTATTTTTGCAGGTCGTGAGATTTAATAACCAATTACCCGCTTCGGTGACCACGTGGTCTAACGCGCTACTCTCGCAGTAGACTAGACTGCCGATGACGGGAAGATCGAGATTTGAATCTCGGCTGGGTGTACTGAGGGTGGTTTATCCAAATCTGTTTTCCATTCTCCCTCCACGCAAATGCAGGTACACTTCATCTTAATATAACAGTCCTAATCCCTGGAACCATTAGCTTAATTAGTACATAAGCGTATAACCTGAACGGGTAGTATGACGCGGTGCTAAAAAGATAGTTTGTCTAGAAAGTGATAACTTCCCTTAATGATGGCTGATAAATTGGGTATTTTTTTAAGTCATGAGAGTATATAATAATTTGGTTCAGAAAGTTCTAGATAACCTTAGTGGCAGGTGGTAAATATGGCGTTAGTTTTAGTTTGTAAGTCGGAAGGTGGTATACTCAGTTGGTCCGTAAAGTACTTTCACGGCTAATGACCGCTAGTTAATTGGGTTTTGTGTTAGTTTTATAGTCGTGAGACATTTTGATTAGCTGGTTCAGAAATTGTAGATGATTATCTTTACGAGGGTAACCTCGTGGTCTAGGGGTAAGGTGTCAAAATTTTGTGCTGGGGGTCCGGGGTTCAATCCTCGGTCCCGGCACAGATTTATCTGATTTCCAATCCTTTCCTTCACCTCTGATAAGACGTGTATTAATCACAACTTGTGAATGTGAGGAATGCCAGGTCTCCACCGTAGTTCGGATCCCACGTTAAACTGTAGGTCCTCCATTTCATCTCACAATCACCCTACTATTACACATTAGCATAAGTGCGTATAACCCGAACGGCTAGTAAGAAGCGGTGAAAATAATAATAACAATAATAATTCAACCTCTACTAAATATAATACATGAACGGTTCTTTCAATATCAATCTGACTATACCTGGATAATTGTCTCTTCTCATGTCGAGCAGTAGTTGCGAGCGATATCACTCTGGAATTATCTCAAGGAAGATAACGTTCACTGGGATAGGTAGGGGATCAACGCCCAGTTTTATTCGAGGGTCGTGATGAAGACACCCTCCACCCTCATAGTGGAAACAAAACCCCCACCCTCATAGAGGAAACAATCAAACCAAGCCCCTTCAAGCACAGTGGCTTGAGGGAACGATTAACAACATCGTGGGAGCTGGGGAAGTGGTTGGTGGTAGGCTGAAGACGAATCTGGTAGCACAACAGAGTCACCCTGATTCTCCGTGAAGTGGCTTGGGAGTAAAACCAGCCAAGCGACCACAATTTTTTGAATTACTCATAATAATAATAATAATGATAATAATAATAACGTATTATTAATAATATTATTATTATAATAATATATTAACATAATAATTATATAATATATTAATAATAATATAATAATATAATAATAACATATTAATAATAACAATATAATAAAAAATAATAAATACTAATAATATATTAATAATTAAATTAAATTATAATATTATTAATAATAATTAGTATTACTATAATTAATATATCAATTAAATTAAAATACTATTAATAATAATCCTATATACTATTTCTGTTGTCAACATCCCTTTTTTCTCAACTAATAAAAAGCCTACAATGATGAATAAGGTATCAGTGGATAGGATTTTTTACCAACTTCTGACATAGCATACTCGGTTTACGTAAAAACACATGGTTTCTTTAAGATTTAAATTAGAAGAAAAATCTGACAATATTTTTGTATCAATTACCTAAAATAAATTATTTTTGCTATTTTATGTATATACTTGGCTGAGTATTTAATTTAAACAACCCAAAAAAAGACTAGATATTTGGGGGGGGGGGCGGGGGGAAAGTGAGGGGATTATTCAGCGAACGTTTCGCAAGGAATTTCTGGTAATATAATAATAATAATATAATAAAAAAAGAATAAATAATAATAATAGAAAATAATTAAATTAAATTAAAATATTATTATTAATAATAATTTGTATAACTATAATTAATATAGTAATTAAATTAAGATACCATTATTAATAATAATTATTATTATTATAACTGTCCAGAGTTTTTGGTTACTAAAATAATTATGTCCTAATTTTTGTAATTATTCATCAGTATGTATCATTATTTAGCTATTATTGCTTTTTTTATTTTGTTAGTATAGTACTTGTGTACTTTAGAGTCCTAGCCTGTCATAGGTCTCACGACTGTTGGCCAGCACTATATTAAACGAAAATGAAATTGAAATTGAATTGAAAATATTAGGTGTTCTGTCCTATTACAGGTCCATTCCTTTTGTCAGTGGACTTAGACCGTCAATGTGCCCTGTCTTCTGCCTCCTAATAATATAAAGAAAGAATTGAGATCGTAAAAATATTTGACTTCAATAATATGAACAAACTTGATGTTTTATGTGACTTAGAAACCAATTATTTTCTTAGCACGATGTCTTACTTACTACCTGTTCATGTTGTATGCATATGTACTAGCTACACTAAAAGTTTTAAGGATGAGTAATGTTGAATTCGTAGGAAGTGTAACCGCATTTGCATGGAGGGAGATTTAAAAAACCATTTAGGAAAAAACTCATTACACGCGGCCGGGATTAGAACCCTGATCTCCCTGTCATGTTCAGTCCATTGCGAGAGTGGTGCCTAAGACCATTCAATTACTGAATTGGGTTCTATAAATTAAAAAGCTATCGCAGCTTGGATCCTTGGGTAATCTAGAGCATGCATTGATGATGTAAGCCCGATAAATCATACTGTCAATTGTTCTGAATCAGCAGTTAAATAGCCTACTTGTACCAGGTCATGTTTTTAAAAAACCAGAGATTGTTTTGCCAATTAGCATAACATAGAGTAGTGACATAAACAGTAACAAAGAGAAACACCCCTATTATTTTGGTATATAACAGTGAGTTTTTAGACCTTTCTGGGAGAGGGGGTTGGGAAGGGTGCCGGTTGTTAAAGGACTACTTCGAAGTGCTTTACATACTCAGAAACCGAGCTACGGTAACTTGTGAGGAGAATATCCTACAGTTTAAGTTCTTGTTCAGTAGGGAGGAGGAAGCCCCAAACCACATTGAAGGTCTGAGTTGTATAGCAACCGCGCATAGTCAATCACCCGTGTGTTCTACACTAGTCAAAGTTATAACACCGAAGATGGGTCAGGGCGCAGAACTGCTAAATAGGGATATTGCTAGAAAGAGGACCATTTACTAAACTCTTTCAACCTGTTCTAAAGCCTATATGACTTTTACCCACTTGTAGAGTAAATAATGTATTACAGTGAACAAAATTAAAATGAACACCACCATTATTTGCCGCTGCCTACCCATCCCCCCAAGCCATGCTGACACGTAAGCCCACGGGTTGGGGTGTAGCGACAGAGATATTCTTAGGATTTTGAGTGTACTCATGCATGTTTATACCTGGGGCTACAGCCCAAATTGTCAAATAGATTTAATTAAAACCTAATAAATATATGTGATATGGTCACCCCTCAAACTCAACTTACGGCTTTGGTTCCAGCCCTAAAATTAGGGTAGTCTTACCAATGACAGAATTGATTAAAACTCAGAATGCTTAGAAAATTGATATACAAATTTTCTTAAAATACATATTTAAATAATGTTTTAAAATTGATAAATAGTGGTGCATTTTTTTCTAACAAAAATTGTTGGCTATTTAAATGGAATAAATTAAATGGATACAGCCAAAATTTAATATTATTCCAATGACTTTAACACCAGAAACATTATCAAAAGAGTTATAACAAAGCAATAACAGCGAACTATGTTTTCGTCTCACACTCACTTATCGATTATAGCGCTAGGCGGTTGGATATATCCCTAACGTTGAGTCTGCTCTAAATCATATATTTCAATAGTTCAATTTTTTTTAAATCCTATAAAAATACATTTCCTTCCTCCTAAACTACATTTTCAGAAAACTTAACCATAAAATACTAATTTCCAATAATTTCCATCTATTTGTTTCGATTTAGTATTTTGCTAACAACTTCACCCCCTCCCAATCTATTCTTATCAATTATTAACCCAAATATATTGTTGGGGTGTATGAATATCATAGGTTACGGTGGAATGGACATGAAGCGTGAATGGAAGAAACTATTACTATGGGCAGAGTATTGACTGGCAAACCCTATTATAGGAGACCATTGACAAGATCTAGACGCAGATGGGAGAATAACATTAGAATAGACATGAAAGAGATAGGGTGTAATGAGGTAAACTGGGTAGAGCTTGCTCAAGATAAGGATAGGGTGTAGTGAGGGGGCTGGATAGAGCTAGCTCAAGATAAGGATAATGTGTAGTGAGGGGGCTGGATAGAGCAAGCTCAAGATAAGGATAGGGTGTAATGAGGTGGGCTGGATTGAGCTAGCTCATGATAAGGATAGGGTATCATGAGGTGGGCTGGATTGAGCTAGCTCATGATAAGGATAGGGTATCATGAGGTTGACTGGATAGAGCTTACTAATGATAGGGATAGGGTGTAATAAGGTTGACTGGATAGAGATAGCTCATGATAAGGATAGGGTATCATGAGGTTGACTGGATAGAGCATGCTCATGATAGGGATAGGGTGTAATGAGGTTGACTGAATGGAGCTAGCTCATGATAGGGGTGGTTGGCGTACTTTTGTTATCTCGGCAACAACTTTCACGCTTCAAATGACAGATTAAGTCAGCATATATTTAATAGGCTCTAGGTGTTAACACCCTTAATCTAGCACCTTCATCTACTCAATAGGGTCCAACCTACCAATGCGTACAAATTACCGGAAAATTCTCTGATTGAAAAACTAAGAGGGAACTTTCATCTCTAGCTGCTAATTAGGTACACCCACAAGTAGACTGATCAGCCGTCCCTTTTCTCTGTGGTGGGTTCTCACGGATGCTCATATGAAAGGTAACTTACTCCTTGCGGTGTCGTCTAGGAGGTAGTAGTGATATGGATGTAAACGGCGCAAGGTCCGCAAGTTGGTACGAGCGGGGTCATCTTGTGGGTTGCGGGTGGGCAGGGGTTAGGTAAAGACATGACACAAGGCACAAAGTTTGTTCAAACTCACGGAACAAAGTGCTCCTTCCTAACAGAATCGGCCTAGGATGAAGATTAAAGGTATATAAGGTAGAGAAAGCGCCACCCTGGATAATTCTCTGTGTTAAACTGACCGCAGGAGGGGAGATTAGGTCGCACTGTCGGGAGTTAAAACAGAACTAAGCTTTCCAAGCACTCGGATGTCACATAAGTTTAAACAGGTTAAAACATTAACTATTGGAACTTCCTAATTACAGTGGCTAGGGAGACCACTTCCAGACATAACTAGGAGAACTACCTCACTACAGCAACTAAAATAATTAATACACTAACTGGAGGAATTACGTTAATACATTCACAAAGTGAACTAATTTGAGACGACTGTAGCCCTAATTAAAAAGAGTAACTAATTGCATCAATTATCAGAAATAATTTCATACAACCCACCTCGGTGGCGTAGTTAGCTAACGCGCTAGTTTCGTGTTGAGCTAGACTGCCGAGGACGGGGGAGATCGAGGTTTGAATATCAGCCGAGTGAACTGAGGGTGGTTTCCCCTAAATGGTTTTCCACTCTCACTCCACGCAAATGCGGGTTCACTTCCTCTAAATTCAACCTTCCTTAACCCATTAGCGTGATTAGTACTTAAGTGTACAACCCAAATGGGTAGTAAGACGTGGTGCCAAATAAATACTTTAGTATAGTAGCTAAAAGATTTTTACTTCAAGAGTGTGAATAGATACTAAAGTTACTACTACTACTATTAGCACCGCGTCTTACTACCCATTCGGGTTGTACGCACTTACGCTAATGTGTAATTATAAGGGGATTGTGAAATGAAATGGAGGACCTACAGTTTAACGTGGGATCCGAACCACGAGGGAGGCCTGGCATTTCACACATTCACAAAAGTTGTGGTTAATACACGTCTTGTAAAAGGTGAAGGAAGGGTTTGGCAATCAGAAAAATCTGTGACGGGATCGAGGATTGAACCCCGGACTCCCAACACAGAATTCCGACAACTTACCCCTAGACCTCCAGGTCACCGATACTAAAGTTATTGGGACAACTTCAATATATTAATTAGTAAAACTACTCAAGATAGTAGTTATAAAAATAAAACGTATCTTTTATTGTAAATATAGATGATATTTTCACTAAATTACAAGAATTATTTTATGATTAATGAAGTTATATAACAAAATATATTGTTACAGATCGCACTATTTGACGTATGAATATATAAAAATATTTTAATATAGTATATTCTGCTGTCTAAAAGATTCAACCTATGTAAATCGGACCGTATATAATCCGTATGACTGTATATCATGTCTACCAAGCTTCACTACAAACTAGTTTACCACTTCAAAATGGAAAATAGCTCGTTCAATAAACACGGTCTAGTGATTATATTGACATTGCATCGAATATGTGACGATTTAAATAAAACAATATGGCTACTTGTGTGCTTCAATACTTGGATGTCATTAGAATGGTCAGCAATGACTATGAAACTTTAATGGCTCTATCCTTAGTGTTGGGTTTTGTGAAGTGTAAATATTTAGTGAAATTGCCAACTAATTTAACTTAAATACCCCAATAAGCAACGGAATATATCAAAGTGGCGCGAGGGACCACAATAGTTTCCTTATTATATCATAAAGTTTAAATTAAACACACTTTTGACCACAAACACTTAAATTTGGCATTTTAGAAATATGTCTTACTTGGTTTATTGGTTAAAAAGTTATCAAAAGGTCTTTAATTATGCTTTAAATATTGGTATAATTAATATTATTAATTAAATGTATACATATATACAGGATGTTTGGAAACTCGTTGCCCAAACTGCACATATAGTTTGTTTGGAGCAAAAGTAATACAAAATACCTTCACACTTACACCCGGCATTCTATTGAATTGTGTTCAAAGTTTCGTCGTTTAACACCAGGAGAGCAAAGCTTTGCAAGCATCCATGTACAACAGATTGCATAGAGGCTAGGCGCGTGGTACTGCACACCTCGACATATTGGAGCACGGCAGCAGAATATACCACTATTATTAGTAAATAACACGCCAGTCTATCTATAAATGTGAATACGTTCATGAGAGTCATCATCAACGGTCCTACATCACAGAAAGCGCTTGCCATTATTACATGTACATTGTCATAGACCTAACTCCGATGAGACATGTTGTACACACATGCCTGAATAGCTTTGTTCTCCTGGCGTTGTACGCCGAAACTTTGAATACAATTTAACGGTATTAGAATAATTTGCCGGATTTAAGTGTATAGAGATTTGGTATTATTTTTGGTTCAAAAAAAGCTTATGTGCAGTTTGCGCATTAAGTTTCCGAAAATCCTGTATACATGTTTACAAACAATCGTAATATTTTTATTTCGATCATTGTGGCAGCATGAGTTTCAAGTTTTCCAATAAAAGTTTTCCTATGAAAATCAGAATATACTTTAGGTTAACAAATATACGACATATTTAAAATAATTAAAGGTATCATAAATTTCATTATAAAAGTATTGTAACTGATAGGTTTAATTATTTGATAATCGATCAGGCGTAGTTTGAAATATTTCGCCTTCTTTAATAAATAATTAAATTAGTAAATTAAAAAAATTACGCCTCAACACGTGAATTCAATCCGTAATTTCTATTATTAGCGCATGGTAATAATCCTGTATAACTTGGTGGTAGAACATTGTTTTGTTGAACCAAGGCACCGGAGTTCAACTCCCGTGTCCTTTACATGTGTCGTTTTCCAATTTACGAATATGATACAGTGCGACTATATCCATAACCTAAAGATCATTAAGGCTTTGCTGTTATCGTTAATAGTTCACTGTTCGATTTCCAGCAAGTTAAAAAGTGTTTTTTTACATGAAATAGGGTTTGTTTCATTATACAATATGGTAAATTAATCTTTAGTGCCGATGTGAGTAGCAACTAACACAAGTAACGAACTGTCCATAACATTGTTATAAATGTGAGTTTGCTAGTTCTCACCATAAGACAAACTTTTTCCTGACGGCGTGTGTTGGTTTTAAATTGATATTGGCCTGCTTAACATTGCAAGCATTCCTCATGTTCAGATATTCAGCAAATGTTTCTGAAACTTTTCAGACGAAAGGAATGTCGAGTTTCGCATTAATTTGAACAATATGAGCAATTTTCATGTGTGTCTGAGTCAGTTGCAATTGAGTAGTTAAAGTCTACATGTTTTGAATGCTCTTGTTCAAACAGTGTGTGTTGTTTTAAACATTTTGGTTGACTGAATTAATTTATCTGTTTTTGCATGGTGTGGCAACATTAACTTATCATTCACCACAACTGTTGCTACATTAAAACGTATGTTGCCCACCTTTGCTATAGATCTGGGTGATTTTGTTTGTGTTTGAATTAAAGATGCTATAACTTGCTAATACGTTTTAAGCTTACCATAAATTTTACTTTTATAAATTGAAAACCTACAGTTTCTTTGGAGTTGGAGACTGCCTTTTGAAATCACTTGTTTCACGTTTCTATTTTTAGCCTAGAACTTAATGTTGATGATGATGATGATGATTTTACTTTATTTAACACCAGGTTGATTTTTGTATATAAATCCAGTCGCATTGATAATAATTTATTTATTTGAACCTAATATCGCTTAATTAAGAAATTATTTAAATGTTTGTATAGGCGACAGCTTAAAAGTGTATTTTAAATATTCTGAAAATTGAAAAATTACACCTGGACGCGGGAATCGGGTATTTTAAATGTTAGTGGGTCGTGGATCCTATCTACAGAGAGGTTGCAGACACAGTGAGGAGAGGAGCCCTTTTTCCTAGGATATAGTTCGAAAGGAGTCCTTCTGGAAATTTCCTATTTCGTTAGGTTTCATCGTGCTTCCAACAGCTTCCAGAAACGAGAGAGAGAGCGAGATAAGGATGGTAACCAGTGAGCAAAGGATAATATTGATCTAGTGACATAAAGTCGTTGTCATTAACTTAAAAAATAGAATAAAATGCCCATCTAGGTTTGCTGAGAAGATTTTCTAGCACAGGTGGGTAGGCCTACATTAAGTTTAATATTATAAAATTGTTCCTTAATTTTAAATAGGTATATTAGGGGTGGGAACGTTTTGATTTGAAATATTACGAAAGAATAGATCTATTTCATTTCAAAATGCTCTGTTTTTTGGGCTAGAATTTAGGACGCAATTTAATGTTAAGGTGTTCTTATCAGGCCTATATAACTCCAGTTGATCCTGCTCGATGACAAAAAAGCTAAATTTTTACTTTCTCATTTAGATAAAATTGTGAAGAAACTAATATATAGGCTTAAATAATTAAAGATCCACTAGGCAAGTCATAATGTTCCAAAATAGCTGTCGTTTAGAAAAAAAAAATGTTGTCAATATTAAAAATATTTGCGATACAATACTTAAGGCCCTAAGTCCTGTCGAGTGCAAGTCTAAAACCTATTTTGTGGGATGGTGGGCGGGAGGGTGAAAGGATTGGCGGGGCGTGGCGTGGCTTCACAACCGACCAAAGTATCCTTCTGCGCCAACAAGAACAGATGGATCACGTAAACCGTAGATGGCGCTAACTACCGGACAGGTCTTGTGGAAAAATCATACGTTTGGAAATACCAGTTTTCTCGAGAACGAGTGAAATGTTTATGTTAATATTTTCAACACCCCTTCTAAGATAATGTATCGATGTTTATTAATTGTTACATTTTATTTTTATTTTTTTATGAAGCCGGCAGTTTTCTATTGAAAAATGTCAATTATCGATATTTGATCACTGTTATAGAGGACGTGTGTATATAAAAAGTATAGCTTAAGAAAAATGCTTCTATTCTTGAACAAACCGTTTCCAAAAAGAATATTGCAAAACAATATAAATTTTTGAAGATAGCCGTTTTTTCCCATGGCTCTGCATTTCCACGCCAAATGAAAATGGCCAATCTCCTTAAGATTGTTTTGTAACGCATCTTACTAATGGAATAATTAATGTCTCAATACCCAATTTTCAACACACTTGAAAGCTGTAATCGTTGAATAGGAAATTTTTAAATTTTGGACCCCAAGTTAATGATGGATATTAAAGTTTTATGTTCGCATGAACTAAAAAAATAATTCTATTAAGATTTTATTCCTCTGTTTTTACCTGTTAACCGAAACGAGTTGATGGATTTAGTCCAAACTTATTATTTATATTTATAATATAAGACTTAGATATAGTACTTAAAAATCTATGGAAAGAGTTGATTGATAAATTTTGTTAAGTTAGTTGATATAAAACAAAATTGCAGATCAAAAAGTACAATTATTTTAAATTTATAGTGCTAACATATTGTCAAAATAGTGAACATAGCACATTGAGCACGGCTCCAGACTCTCCCACTTGTGCTGCATGCCCTGTCCACCGAGATATCCTAAAAAGTATTGCTATGAGTACAGGATAAGTAAAACAACATTATGTAACCTACTCCACTATCCAGTAGCCTCATCCCTTTTTTGGACCAAATATATTCCTAATCACCTTGTGTTTGAACACCCTAAATTTATTTTCGTTATCTAAGGTAAGAGACCATTTTTTACTCCCATAAAGAACAACCGGTAAAATTATTGTTTTAAATATTCTAAGTTTTACATCTCTTTATAGCAGGTGGAATGTGTACAGCTTTTTGACCGAGTAATAGCAGGCATTTCCTGACTGTAAATTTAAAATAAGATGGTTCTATAAAATAGTGACTGTTTACTTTCGTCATCCCTGATGTTTTCATTTTGAATTGCCCAAATATGTTCATTTATTTTTCTACCTGGGCTTGGCTCTCCCTAGTCATCAATAGTACATTTAAATTTGAATTATCCTACAAATTATATTATGTTAAGGTGGGGTGATAGTGAGCACGCACCAGTTTAGTGCATTAATTTTGCAGTTTTTATAGCATAAACATTTTTTGGTAAGAATAGATCAAATATTTCTTCTATAGAAACATAGAGTTTAGCTTTCTGCACATGCTAATCTCAAGAGTTCTTGAATATCTCTCATGAGCATAGCGGCATTTGGTGACAAACTTTTTAAATGCAGAGAAAAAGTTGTCACTAAATTCCAGGACACCCTTGACAGATATTAAAGAATTGTTGAGATTAGCATGTGCGTAAAACTAAACTCTATGTTTCTATAGAAGAAATATTTGATTTATTTTGACCAAATAAATGTTTATGCTATAAAAACTTCGAAAATACTGCCCTAAACTCACGTTCACTAACACCCCATCTTAAACTATAATATAGGCAAAAGTAAGTCTAGTGGTGTACAAAATATTTACTTCAAGCTGCTATTTAAGTCATTCATGAGTTTCCACTTCGATGCTGATCGTTTTTAAAAGGTAAACTTGTCTTACCTGGGGGAGATCAACCAGAAAATATTGGGAAAACTTGCTTCAGATATCTCAGGTTGAGACAGATACTGGTTCTATTTTGGACCAGGTAAGGTAAATAAAGAAAATACAAACCTACATCCATTCACATAATTTCTTGGGACTTTTAAGTGCCAGAAATAAGCACGTAGGAAACAATTTCAACGAAATGGATCTTTAAAATGTTATTAAAGGTGGCAGTGTTTTTTGCACTTTTTATAGCAACACTTTTTTTTGTGGTCTAAATATAAAACAGCGGTTGATTATATGTCAGGACTATAGCGGCATTAGATGAGAAACTTTTTAAATGAAGATGAAAATTTGTCATTAAATACCAGGACACCCTTGATAGATATTCAACAAATGTATAAATCACCTTGTAAAGAAAATTAAAGTCCATGTTTATAATGGAAGGTAATTTGATTCAGTTTGACCAAAAATATGTTTTAATATAAAATCTGCTAAAACACTGCTCTTTTCTCTCGTCCCCTACATCCCCACCTCAGCTTATGACTAAATCATACTAAGATTTTGATAGGGACAATGTTGTTAAGCAATATTTTTTTGTGTCAGAAATGTTAATTATATCGTTTTTTGAAAGCAAAATTATTATAAGTTTATAAATGTATCGTAAAGTGGATTAATTGGTATGGTGGATTTGTGTCTCATAACTGCTATTTTACGGGTCAAAATAACCAGACACTTGTGCTATTTTTTTAATTAAGTCCTAAATAATTATGTTAATTCGATATTTATAATTTACTTGTTATGAAAAAAATCAAACAAATTAATTGTCTTGATAGTTACTAAAATAAGGTCTTACTTTATTTTGACTCGAATTTTTTTTTATTTTAATTATCTAAAATTTCACTATGTAAAATGTGTATTTTATGTATAAAATAAAATAATAATAATAACAATTACATATACATTATTATTTTAATTAAAACACTAACAGTATTTATACACAGTACACGCTCATTTGGGTTAAAAAAAATTGCACTTTTTTACAGTACAGACTCCACACATTAGACGTGAACCTAGTTAGCAGGTTTTCCTTCGTCTTTCTATCCATTTCTGGAGGGACATAATATGTAGCTACGTTTTTTTTCCAGCAGGAATTGGCTTGTTGTTACCTCTAGGAGGGAGCTGAACTCCAACAATACAATTCACCAACAATACAACCTGTCGAAGTTCAAGTGGTAATCGATCGTTGTATACACGTCACAATATATTTGGTTTTACAAGTTGAAATCTCAAGTTTTTCAGGAAGAGAAGTCGCCTTTCTACATTTCCTGCATGTATTGTATTGTGAAGTTTGAAGCTATTCATTCCTGCAAAACCAAGCATGGAATGGAAAGAAACCACTACCCATTGTTGAGTACGTCGTCTTACAGAATAATTGGCACAGTTTAGGTCCAAGCTCTCGACAGCTTTAGTGTTGTAAAAATGAAATACCTCAGTTTTTCCAGTCTTTTGGTCAGTCTCAAAAATATGGTACATTCTAGATAACAAAATAACACAGCTGTTCCGTTTAGGAACATCAGATATCAATGCCAGATATTTTGTACAACCGTACAAGGAAGAACCTACTGGACGGGTTTTTTTGGCTTGGAAATTCAGCGGAACCTGTCGCTGATTTTTCCTTAGCGTATCAATATTATATTAATGTATATAGTGCAACACACCTTGTGTGAAAATTGCAAAATATACAGCATGTTACATGTACGTAGCAGCGATTAGACCCATACAATACTAGTTAAGGGTTAAAAAACCACCCAACCTCCAAAATATATCACATAACTTACAAGCGTATCATAGTCATTGTTTCAGCTATTATAAAAATATTTATTTTGCAGTTAGCTTTGATAACATATGGTTACCTATGTTATTAGTGTTATTTTATATTTATATATAAAACAAGGCCATAACCAGGGAAGGAGGTTTGAAGGTTCAGCCCCAATCCTCCCCCCTTAAAAAGTCGACCAAAAAACTGCCTTATTCATGGTTTAGACAAAATAATAAAATGAGCTGATATAGTTTGTCGCCACCATTCTAATGTTTAAGTAATCGCCCGTAAAATAAGGTCACTGCACGTATTGCTAGAAACCTTTATTCAGTTCGCATCTTCTGAGTAAGATGTCATCTCGTCTGCTGTCAAGGATTGTAAAACTCAGAATACACAAAACAATAATTTTACCTGTTATTCTCTATGAGAGTGAAACGTGGTATCTTAACTTACATGGGAAAAAATTATTGTGTTCGAAAATAATGTTACTAGGAAGGTCCAAAAAGAGATTAAGCTATTGGAGTGTGGAGGAGGTTACATAATGATGAGTTACTTAGCTTGTAGTTGATCTTGGTGGTCTTGGGGTAAAGTGCTGACCTCAGGACTCGATGTTCGAAGGTTCAAACCAAGCTGGGGTCAAAGGATTTTTCTTTAGCGATAAAAATCCGTAACACAACTTTCTTCGGAGAGGAAGTAAAGTAATCAGATGATTGTGGTATGTAAAAGAACCCTGAAGGGTAAGTGTAAATACCCTTCCCGGAAAAATTGGTAGGCCCTTTCACTCTCGCTCATAGAAATTCTCGTGTGCTGATACAATCCGTCAGTTCAGCAAATACAGGTCAAATACCTCAAATAAATAAAAAAATAAAAATACAGACCCTGTACTCATTACAAGAGATTGCCGGGATAATCAAGTCTCGTAGATTACTGTGGGCAGGACATACAACTCTAATGGGAGAATCTAGAACCATGGTCAGGGTATTGATTGGCAAACCCAATGGGAAGATACCATGAAGACCTAAACGCAGATGGGAGGATAACATTAGAATGGACCTTAAATAGATAGGGTTTAATGGGGTGAACAGTTTAGAACTAGCTCAAGAAAAGGATAGGGGGAGTACTTTTGTTAATTTTGGCAACTAACTTTTGAGTTACTACTACCATAGAATGAGTAATTTCTTATTTATCGATGATACTTTTTTTTCTAATTTTATTTCAGAAATCTTTTACGAATAATTGTGACAAAACGTTACTTTAAGGTACGATTAATATCATCTGTGACCTATAATGTCAGACAAATTATTTAATTTGCTCTAGTGCTTTTCTTCAGAAAGCATTAAATCATGCTTTTGCAAGTCAAATCATTTTTTAAAAAAATAGTGTGTGACTGTGTCAAACAACAAAGACAGTTTGCTCCCTAAATCCTTAAGAAATATTTACTTGGCTGTGGCCTTTATCAAAAATGACAGTTTTAAGATCATATCACATTATTGTAAAGTTATCATTCGTGCATTTCCGTTGGAAGCCAAATTGTAGAGTTATCTTTCTTCACCTCACGCCTTCACGTCGGAAATTAAAATTGTCACATAACTTTTCTCGGTTTCTCTTTTCATGTTTGTAAAGGCTTAGTAATATTTACGTGTAACCGTAGTTTTACACACATGAACATCAAGTCTATTTTATAATGGAAACACAGGTAGATATATAAATTATGTTTTGATTCATTCAAATAAAATGACTCTTGATTATACAGAAATTATCACAGTTGGAAATAGAATTTTTTTAATACGCGGCAGCTTTAAAGTTTGAAATTTGGATGTTGGCGCGCTGCGGACCTTAGCTACAGCGGTTTTGCAGGTCAAGTGACGTTAGAAGAGCCCTTTTCCTTGTTTATAGTCAAGACAAGAAAGATTCTAGAATCTTCCAATTTCATTAGACCCCGCCATTATTTTGTCAGCTTTTAGAGACGAAAGCAAGAAACAAAGCTATCTGGGAGTGACTTGCTGTGTACAAAGTACTCGGAAGAAGGGTATAGCCTGCTAACAAAGCTAAGGTGTTATGCCGGTGACACAGTCTCTTTATCAACAGATAAAAAATAAAAAGATTTGTTAAATCTTAAAGGAAGATCTTAACACTTAGAGATTTATTAAGTTTAGTATTATAGTATTGTCCATTAACTTGAAATATTAAGGGGTGACCTGGTAGTCTAGCGGTAAGGTGTCAGACTTCTGTGATGGGGGTCAGGGATTCAATCCTCGGTCCCGGAACAGATTTATCTGATTGCCAAACCCTTCCTTCACCTCTGACCAGACGTGTATTAATCACAACTTGTGAATGTGAGGAATGCCAGGCAGTGGTTCGGATTCCAAGTTAAACTGTAGGTCCTCCATTTCATCTCACAATCACCCTACCATTACACATTAGCGTAAGTGCGTATAAACCGAACTGGTGGTAAGACGTGGTAATAGTAGTAATAATTGGAATATTAAGGGTGGGAACATTACGTTTGTGAAAATCTATATCACTATATGATGAGTGAATACGTAAAAGTAAATTTAACAAAAATACCCAGCTGTCAGATTAAGATATTCATACTAGTAGTTCTGTGACCAGTAGACCTCGCTCACTAAATTCGAAAAATACTTCATGGTAGCCATGCTAGGAATTATGTAATTTTATTATCGTTACTCCAGTCTTAACATTTTTCTTTGGATTTTATTTTATCTATAATTTATACTTGGATTCTAAAGGTGGCAACAAACTTGTAACAGAACATGAGAGATCATTAAAATGTAATACGAACATTCACTTGCCTGTACAGTGTAAAGGAGGATATTCACCAAAAGAGCGAACAAGAACAAACATTTGCTCTTGCTCGCCGATCTTTGCTCTTTTTACACTTTAAATTCTAACCTTGCGTCCATACTAGAGTGAATATGTCCTTGTTTTGAAGTTGCTCAATCGTTTTGCAGTGAGCAATCCGGTCTAGATAATGATGAATTGAATATGGATGATAAAAATAAAACGCTACTTTAAGCTACTTTGGGCTTTATGTATCCTGTGTTTGTCTTGGTTTATTTGTTTCTTTTAAGAAGAGTAAACTTTATATTGCAAACCTTTTGTGTTACAAAATTGTTCTGTGCCCATTTTTGAAGTAATATTGAGCTTCTGTTCCCCTTCATTTATAAATGAAGCAAGCAGTTATTGTAACTTCTTTATAACTTGTAAGCTTTCCGTCTCCAACACATTGGCCAACTCTGTCCAAGCTTTCTCTTTTTTATTCCTATTTTTATAGTATGTAGCATCAAAGTTATATAAAACAGTAAAACAGGCCCTTATCTCTTGGCATCTATCAGTTTTAAAACTTTTCCATTTGACCTTTCCATTACAAAAATTAAATCCAGAATATTGATAACTCAGTATTTAAAATTAAAAATCTTAACTTCACTGCTTCACGATAATTTAAACCATTCAATACTAGCAAAAACAAATCTTTTCTTTGATGTACCGCTAGTCCCCCTGATCATTTTTTAACACAAGCAAGTAAATGTTTGCTCCTGCACGATCATTTGGTGAATACTTATCTTAACTAGTAGGACCGGCTACACGTAGCCGCACCGCACCGGCGCGGATGAATCATCGAGAGAGCATTGCTCCGCATTTTTGCGGTGCGGCGCGGATCGTGTACCACCGGAAATAAATGTTCGGGAGCTTCCCAACTTTGTTTTCATGCTAACCACTAAGCACTGTAAGGATGGATGAAACAGTGATTTTACTATATCGGTGATCACAGTGAACTTGATTTTAAAAGAGCAGTGATTTATACCAGTGATAATTCACAGTGATTGGCAGTCACTGTGTCAGTACTTTTAAAACTAGGCATTTCTTTCAGAGCCGTGTCATGTGTGACGCTGTAGTCATTGTTTCCAACATTACGTACAAGATAAACAATGTTATATACAACAACTTATTGAAAAACAAACATTCTTCTTCTTAGTTATTAGTTAACTTAAAACTTTATTCTTTGTAATTAATAACTAAATTTTATGAAAATAGGTGAAAACCTATGCAAGTAAAAATAAAAATACAAACCTATTCTGTAATAGAACTCAATCTATACAGAATATAAAAATTGTTAGTTAATGAGGTGTGGTGCAGTGCGGTCCGGTGCGGCGCGGGTCGGCTTCGTGTAGCCATACCTTAACGAGCCGAGCCGCTCGACGCGAGCGCACGTATTTCCACCTGACTATCGGTTTCTTCATGAATCTCTTTGATTTGCTACATTACAAGTCAGTACATGTGTCTCGCCACACGTTCCTTGCACAGTCAAACAGTCGGCATTAGTGTTTACTGGAGTGAAGACGAATTGTGTGCTACTAAGACCATGTGTACACAGGCAACAAATTGACTAAATACTTGTTCGTCCTTGCCTTTCTTTTTCTAATGTTAAACATTGACTAGATAAGAAATTTCATCAAAATCGTTAAATATGATTTTGAGAAAATCGACTCTCCCTCCTTTCATACGTAAGTAAAGTAACTTTAATTTTAGGGTTGTATAGATAGTTCCAAAAAACCTCTGAGCAACCTTATAAAAACCCAAGATACAAAGTTTTAGTCCGGTCAGTTAAACGGTTTCGACTCTAGTACTAATAACAGATAGATGGACAGACAAACTGCATGAAATTCATCAAAATCTAGAGTTCAATTATTTTTATAATTGCAATACTTTCTCTGACCAATGAGTACAAGAAAGTAAAAAATTACCCCATAGATATTCAAATGATTTATTGGAATGTAAAATTAAAATCACTTGAGATATGCTACTAAACGAAAAGCTTTATGAGTGACCACCAAATTGAAACGAATTATCTGATTGAATATATATATATATATATTTATATATACTAGTGGACCCGACAGACGTTGTCCTTCCCGAACGTTGGTTTTTCATTTGGGTGGCATAATTGAAGGTTTTAACGGTCAGTTATTAATATTATATTCATAATTATAAATATTGGGGGGTGGTGGTGAAATTTTGAAGTTACATGTTCTGATATGCAAAAAATCTAAAAAAAAAATCCTTCCACCCCCAAAAATATATTCCTAGAACCCGATTGCAGCGCCACCTACAGGGTCCAATTGTGAATCCAAACCATCCACGAACCCACTCAAACACACACAAAAAATTTCATCAAAATCGGTCCAGCCGTTTAGGAGGAGTTCAGTGACATACACAACGTACAGAAGAGTTATATATATTAATATATATATATACATCGTTTAGTCTAGGCTCAATAAATGTCCATGCCAAATTTTATCAATATTGGTCCATGCATTTGGCGACTATAACGTAATAAAGATCAAGACAGACAAATTTACGAAATGCCAAATACTCAAGTTAAAACAAAACTTCACTTCACTCGGTCAGTGAAAATTAGACAGTATTTTTATTTTACTCTAGGTTTATTATGCATGACTGTTTTTTTTTCAAATTATGGCTTAATTTGACTTGACTGTAATGATCACGGTCAATCAGAGAAGATAAACCTGCTTTAAACAAGCTGACCGCGTGACTAACATCTTCCAATCGATACGCGTGTCGCCAGAATAATAACCCAGACCAACCAATAGTGATCTATAATTCACGGCGGCATAGCAATGAAAATGGAAGACCCAACCGGAAAAAAAACATACGCCTTTTCATGTGGACAACATTCTCCATCAGTTGTATAGGTCTCGAATCTCGCATGGTAATTATCGTTAAGGTTAAGGGTGAGCTACAGGCAGTATTCGTGCACATTTTATATCCAAACAAATTTTTGGTCAAAATAATTTAAATATTTCTCCAATATAAATAAAGAGTTTAATTTTCTTCACGTGCTGATATTAAAAGTTGTTGAATATCTGTCAAGGGTGTTCTGGAATTTAATGACAGCATTTTCTCCTTAATTAAAAAGTTTCTCGTCTAATGCCGCTATGCTCATAACAGACAGGTAATCAACAACTGATATCACCACGTGAAGAAAATGAAGCTCTTTGTTTCTATTAGAGCAATATTGTATTTATTTTGGCCAAAAATGTTTTGCTATAAAAACTACAAAAATACTAACCTTAACTCGCACTTAATTCCACTCCCCTTAAGATTACGCTCGAACCGGAAAACATATAGAGGTGATTTTTTTTTAATTGTCTTGACAACAACAAAATTGGGATCAATTTAATTTTTTTATTTTTAAATAATTATTTTTTAATCATTTATCGTCTTTAATATAAGGGGTACAAGGAAAGTAACACTACATACATTTGCCAGAAAAATGTTTCATCTAAAACCCCAGAAGAATAACAGAAAATACGTTTTTTGAAATTAATTTAAATATGACAGATACCTCTTTTAACCATAATCTAAAATGTGTTATAAAGGTTTCATGATTGTCTAACAAATGGCAGCACTAGCTCAATATGACAGAGACCTCTTTTAACAATAATCTAAACTGTATTGGAAAGGTCTCGTGACTGTCTAACAGATCGCAGCACTCGCTCAATTTGAGTTAGAAATTAGACTTACCCCATTTCCTCCTGTAAATGGTATGGTAAAACTGTTTCAATGGTCCCAGTTCCACAATTCTATAAAATAGTCGTACATAAAACAACATCGAGATGCAAACACCTGGTTCTAACTTTATTACTTAACTAAGACATGTGTTATTCGTGAAGTAAGAAGGGCTCTTAAATACACGAGTCCACAAAATTTGATACCGCTCCCATTTTTCCTTCTTTAAGTTTCACACGCCCGACATTTCTAAAGCCTTTCGTGGTTCGCGTCTTACCTATTCTACAAACTGACTATCCGCATATTTACACGTATAGGATAGGGATTAGATAGTTAGAAATAATATTAAATAAATGTAACTTAATTTGCTTGAAGAAAGCTCAAGAAATACTTTTTTTTAAATAATTATATTCGGTAAAAACCAATTTGAGATCCCAACCTTGACCTCTCCATCATCCAAACAAGACGAGAATGACGCCTTTACACACGTACACACCAGTATCTGGCATGTTGCCCGATTGTTAAAAGTTAGTAAAGAGTTCCCCATTTCAAGTACAAAGGTCTCTCTGTCTGTTGAGCTGAGGTTGAGTATATTTACTTATAGTTCAATAACTATTGGTTTTATACAAATTTTTTTAAATAATAGATTTGTATCTTTAATA
This sequence comes from Timema genevievae, assembly GCA_902155825.1. Classification (NCBI taxonomy): domain Eukaryota; kingdom Metazoa; phylum Arthropoda; class Insecta; order Phasmatodea; family Timematidae; genus Timema; species Timema genevievae. Next base: position 121,002 of record CABFWO010000033.1, read on the forward strand.
GTACTACATTTTTACAGTGATACGATATTTAGTATCTCAAATAGTTTCGTAGAAATGATGAAAATTGGAAAATGTCTGTTATGTGTAACACCCTCAAAGTCATTTTCGTTAGAAAATGAGAATTTCGATCATTTTATGTTGATAAACACTGTCTATCTATAAAAAAAATAATCAAAATCGTTATAGAAATTTTGAGAGAATCGATTCTTTTTTCTCTTTTTGCTCTTTAGTAAACCACCCTTAATTATAGGGTTAGATATCAAATTCCAAAAATTCCTGGGGGGAGGGTAGGTATATATAAAACACCCAAATACCAAATCTTAGCCCAATCGGTAAAATAGTTTTGGCTCTAGCATAAGGTACGGACATACGGACAGACAGACGCCACGAAAACCACCTTTTTTTCGGGGGGAGTCCATGAAACGTCAACATTTATCAAAATCTTGAGTACGAATATTTCGACGATCACAATACTTTCTCACCAAGGGGTCGAGAAAAGGTAGAAACTCACTCTTTTCTCTACATTCCTAATTTTTTACTCCTAGTCTTGAAGTAGTATGACGAAAGATCACGTCAACTAGTTTGTTTTCCTCACTCCACTATCCCCGGATACAATCCATCACGCTTAACTCAACAGTGAACAATGGAGAACGCTTTAGTACCAGAAACTTGGGTGGAAAAATAGACTAAATCCCTACTCTATTTTACATATGGTAAGTTTATACTTGGGGGGGCGAGACTTTCCCCACCTGTGCACCACTTAAGGACTAGCTTAATTTGAAATAGTCTTAGTGTGCCACGACTTATTTAAGTTTATTAATAAGTATTTAAAAATCAAAGGATATTTAATATAATGAAATATAATTAGTGACAAATCAATTTTTTTTTAAGAATGTCTATATTTTAAAGGAGGAAAATTTATTGTAATGTTAAAGTGAGTTTCTAAAATAAGATTAACTTCAATAATTTAAATTAAAAGCAATGAACGCAACACCTTCATTGAATAAAAACCCAATAAATGGGTATAACTTATATTTTAAAAATCAAAACTTATATAGGGCCCAATCTTTTCCATGTTAGTTTGAAACATGTATTTGCTAGCCAAGATATTTAGGTTAAGTTCATAGCCTTGTTGTCTTCAACAGCGCAGGAGATGGACTAAGCATGAGCCAAGACGCTTTTTAACTGTCGACTTCATAAAGTTCATTGTGACAAGATATTGAATGACATGGCTGTCAAAATATTATCGAATAACAATCACCAAGGTTTTATTAGTTAGACTTAAGTTATGTTTAAGTGTTTACACACCCTCATACTCACTATCACCATCACCTCATATCATCGGGACATGGAAAGATCCTCCATGAAAAGGATGTACGATTAGTACATTCGGGCATCCCCTGGGCAACAGTACATTAGTACTGGATAATCTTTCCACTATTGAGTAACGAGTGAAGTAGCCCAGAAGCGCCATAATATTATTACAAACGCATGAAAGGTTAGTCTATGAAATGTAGGGTAGGACCTATAATTATACAAAATATAATATACTTATACCCCTCTCCACAGTGGAGGAACTCAGCCATACCCACCACTGTTTACAGAGCTAATAGTCTCGGGTTCGATTACCAGCTTGGTTAAGAAAAAAAATATTGGTGTTCCTATTTTCATAAAGATGAATTTACTGCCATGGTAGTGGGTATTGTTTCCATTTTATAACTAAACCAGTTTGTAAATCGTGAGTAGATAGAATCAGTTTGTTTATTAAATTGCAAAACCCCCGTATTGGTGGGAGCGTAAATTGGATTTCAACGTATTAGTATTTTTTACCGGTGAAAATTTTGGTCTGGTGTTATTAGTTTTAGTTTTCCTAAATGTAGGTGAAGTTACATTTTCCATCAAGTATAACTTTCATAATACTTATTCTATAAATGTTGTCTAATTAATCGGAAGGACGGGACGAATAATAAAACTATGTGCAAAAGAAAATGGCTTTAAGGTTGCCGCCTCATTCAGCGAGATAGTATATCAATTGCTGCCAGGCCACACGGCTTAAAATATAATAGTTTGTGTTGTTTTCTGGAACTACTACTCAATTCTGTTTAAGATTATACTCTCTTTCACCCTTAACCTACAATCACCCTTTGTCATCTCAATAAAATAGAGAGGAAAATGGACTACGAAACTTCTTATCTAAAGGTAAAGAGGAAAGCTTGCTACTAGCTACCAAATATATTAAAGTTTTATGTTGTCAGCCTATTAAAAAAACTACTGTGTTTGTTAGATATAGGCTGAATATAGATCACTTTTTCATCAAGTCTAATCTCATAGATCAACAAATATGAACAAAAATTCGTTGAAAATGAGCCACTGTAATATTTTAACAATTTTTTCTATTAATAAAACTAAAAAAAAAGTCTGTTGAAGAAAATGAGTTGTAATATTTTTACTTTTATTTTGGCTTGAACCATATTTTGAAATAATGCTTCGTAGATTAAAATGATGCTTTAGAACTGAACGTCTGCACATTTTCTCACTTACCGTCTCAGACCCCTTAAGTATTTCTAGTAAAAATAAACTTTGTGAATTCTAGTTTTAGTACTGTTTGAATTGTGTTCTAGGTACGAAAGTTGGTGAGCTACAAAATCTATTGGCCGAGTCTTCTTGACCTTTAGTTAAATATTTTGGGAAGAAAAAGTCCTGATTCTCCTCGGCACTATGAAGAAAATTGTGTTAAGTGGTCCAGATGGCGCTGCCATAACTTGGAAAAGAAATAAACAGCCCTTCCACTCAATGAATATTTTATTTGATCACAAAAGATATTATCGAACCTAAAACATTGTGATGACTTTTTTTTAACCCAATTAGTTATTTTATAAGTTGTAATATAGTAAATTATTATTCTGTAGTCGAACTCGGTAGTCTTGGAGTAAAGTGTTCACCTCGTAACCCGATGTTACTGGGTTCAGATCCAATTTGAGAGTTGAAAATCCGTAGTACAGCTTCCTTCGAAAGAGAAGTAAAGCCACCTGTCAAATGTCGATGTTGGATGTAGAATAACCCTGGAAGGCATGTGAAGATACATTTCCCGGCAAATTTGATAGGTCCTTTCGTGCTCACGCATAGAAATTCTGGTACGGTGATATAATTAGTAGGATCAGAATGTGTACTTTAAACATCTTGAAAATAACATAAACATAATGTTGTAATAATGTATTGACTAGCATAACAGTCCGGGTAATGTTAAAAATAGATCCCTTTATTAAAAAATATATTTATATTTATTTCGAGGTTCTAGTATCGGATATATCGACCAATTTATCAATAAATTTCATATCTCTAACCATGCTTTAACCTCTTGTTTCCTACTTTACTTTGTGATGTGTATTAAAAGGCAGCCACATTTAAAAAATAAGAATCTTTCTAAACTCTGTAGGGATTAATAAAAAGTTCTATATTTTATTAAATACACTAGGTAAATTGTTGACATTTTCTGTAGTGTAGAAATATATATACAGTTAACTATTTTTTTTATCACCGCATCTTACTAATTGTATAGGTTATACGCTTATATTATATTCACTCTAATGGGGTAAGGACGATGAAGGAAATATTTGAAGGTAATCTATCTACATTTGAAGGTAAGTAGAGTGGGAAACCATCTAGGAAAAACCACCCTCAATAAATTCTACCAGGACTCAAACCATTAATTTTTCCTCATCAGCAGACGAGTCTAACATGAGTCACGTCTTAGACGATTCTGCCACTAAAGCGGGTTAGCTGTTTGTTGTTTACAGCTCTGGAATATGATTTTTTTTAAAGTATAGGTCAGTTATCAAACAAATAAATCCAAACTATTCAGGTTTTAATATGAAAACATAAATAATTGTTACATTCTTCTATAGTATTATAAAATCAGGCAAATTATTATTTCCTTTTTATCTCTTTTTGCTGAGCTATTTAAAAAAATAATAATAAACATAATATCGTCGTTCCAGTTCGTTCAGAAAATCTCTATGGTACTCATCACAACACAGCATGTAAATGTTATTCAGACTTTGAAGCTTTGTATTTGCATAGTTTGACGCAATATGAGCTAGCGATGTGATGGATGCATATTGTTATGAAAATATGATGTGGAATATCAGATGTTAATATTTGTTTTGGACAAACACGATTATAAATCCTTATTGTAGCTGAAATAAAATAATATTAGATATTTTGTAATTCTAATAATTTATGTTATAAATCCTTAAAATAAATAACATATATCATATTATGTGAACTTAGTATGAAAAAAGAGTTTCTATTTGAATTGAGGATTCCTTTTACTTTTTGGATTATTATCTAAAATTAGTGTAATGATTTTACTCAATCGTTTTACAACAACGCTAATATTATTATTTTTTAATTCTGCTGTAAGCCTGGTTGAAAAAAAGTTGCTTTTCCCTTTTAAATGTAATTATATCTTTGAATGGTCTTAATATTCAGAAAAATTAATCAAATTTCACCAATAAGTTCCTTTATTTCTTTTCTCTCTAGTCGCCATATTACCTAAGACAATAAAATGAAAACTTAGCGGTCCAAACTTATTTACAAAATTTGAATTGTGCACGTGTTCATATGCGGCGATACTAGCGCTTAATCGCTTCATTGTATAATCTCTGTAACTTAAGAGTAGCCAGACCAGAATATATTAGACCTTGCTCCCGACCAATGTAATCCACTGTATCGTGAACAATATAATTAGTAATTTTTCATATAAGCCATGCGACATAGCAAACTATATCTTAAATATATCTATATGATAAGAAAGATCTCAATAGCTAGTTACGGCTCATGTAGACTTATTTTCTGATTATTTAGTATATTATATAGTTCCAGGTTCCGTATCACCACAACATAGCACGTCCTTGGGTTTCAGATCGAGAAATGGCCTTCAGATATGGAGGTTGGCTGCGAATTTATTGAATAAAAGTGGTGAACAAATGGCAAGAAATAGTCCATCATCTAGGGGGTTTGTCTAGGTAGAAAAAGGGGCAAATCATTCATTTTCTAAGACAGTGACTTTTATATATTAAGCTCCATAAAGAACTCAGCCTGTACTTTTTTAATTTTCTTAAAATATGACAGAGAGCTCTTTTTACCATAATCTCAAGTGGATTATAAAGGTATCATGATTGTCTAACAGATGGCAGCACTAAATCAGTTTAACACAAAAAAAAAGACATGAGATTTTTTTCTCACCACATATTAGTACCCTTTTGATATGATATAAACGCATACATCAATAACGTATGTGTAGTAAATATTAGGAAGGTAGAATTTTAATAAGAAATGTACCACCATTTTCGTGGAGGTAGGAGTGGGGAACCATTAAGTGAAAGCCTCCTTCAGTAGACCCATCAGGTATTCAAGCTTCAATATTCTCGTAACCCGATAGTCCAGTGGAACACGAGTGCGACGCATTAAGCCATGCGGGAGACATTAATTCCAATTATAGACACATTTATTTAGAAATAAATTCAAAGGATCTTTAATCAGAACGCACCTCGTTTGTAGTCTAAATTCACCATAAAATGCTACCCAACACTATCTACTGTACTTCGATAGCTTCACACATCGCCACTTCGGTGTCCGCGTGGTCTAGCGCGCTACTCATGAATGAGACTAGACTGCCGATGATGGGGAGAAATCAAGGTTTGAATCTCAGTCGGATATATTGAGGGTTTATTTCCTAAATGTGTTTTCCACTCTCCCTCCACACAAATGCAGTTACACTTCCTACAATATAACCTCCCTAATCACCAAAACCTTTATCGTAATTATTAGATAAGCGTATAACCCGAACGGGTAGTAAGACGTGAAGCTAAAGAAAAGATAGCCTCACAGACGTGTATGTAGATGTGTATGTAAATGTGTATGTGTGTAGGTGTGTAGGTAGACGTGTATGTGTATGTAGACGTGTATTTGTATTTAGATTTGTATGTGTATGTAGACGTGTATGTGTATGTAGACGTGTATGTGTATTTAGATGTGTATATATATGTAAATGTGTATGTAGATGTGTATGTATGTGTAGATGTGTATGTGTATGTGTGTGTAGATGTGTATGTGTATGTGTGTAGATGTGTATGTGTGTAGATGTGTATGTAGATGTAGATGTGTATGTATGTGTATGTGTGTGTAGTTGTGTATGTGTATGTAGATGTGTATATGTGTATATATGTATGTGTATGTAAACGTGTATGTATGTGTATGTAGATGTGTATGTGTTTGTATCTACAAAATGGACATAATCGCACGACTTGCAAACTAACTTAGACACTACACCCGATCTCAGTTCTCTATGTTAATACGTCAATGGTCACATGGTCTGATGCGTCATTATCGTGTGAGATTGAACTGCCATTGATGGGTAGATCGTGGCTCGAAGCTCGGTTAGGTGTATTAAGGATACTTTTTACCTCAATTGTTTCCCCAATCCTCCTCCACGAATATGGATACATTTCCACGCCCCTAAATCATTAGAGTAAAGATTAATGTATGCGTATAGTACAAACTGGTAATAAGGAGAGGTAAAAATTAAAATAACGAAGACGTGAGCCAAATCCGGTGGGATTATCCTCTGCTTGGCAAAAAAACAAACAACAAAAAATATCCAGTTTACTGACTGTGCTAGGGCTTCAGAACCGACCGAATGGTGATTTGTTAGAATGACTTCCATGAACTCCAGTCTTGAAGGGTGACATTCTAATTAGCTCAAAAGTCCAAGGAACAAACTGTGAAACTTGTTTGACCTCTTCAGCCTTCAAACAGGGGAGTATCGGCTTTCCGCCCCCCCAAAACCCTTGTAGGGGGTGAGAAAGGAGAGGGGGCGTTCAGGGGGCATGTTTTAAGGCTTCCTTACAACACCTGTCAACGGGATTAAAGCTCAAGGTGACGTATCTATACTTGATATCACCGCTGAGGGAACTTCAGGTCTTACTGGTGGATTCACACGTTCACCGAAAAACTAGCGTAGAACATAAATGTGGTCACGTGACGAGCTCTAAACCAATCACGATATTTCCGCCTAATCGGTTCAACTCATCTTTACTTAATCCGCTCTGCCTGAGATGTTCGACACAATAGAACCAAACAAAACTCAGAAACAAACATCTCAAATCAGTGCGCATACACATTTGTCAACGCATGCGCTCTACAGCCAGAATCAAGCAGACAGCTTCATTGGCTGTTGTGAGGAGATATGAAATAACTCGTTAATATAAAGCGTGTGTATCGATGTATGGATTGTGCCACGACACAGCGTTTTAATTTGAAAATATCCATCGGGAGAATGATCTAAAATATATGTGTATCCACTAGAAAATAAAATATGTTAATAATCAGTTGTTTTAATTTGGTGTTGTAATGCATCATGGTTCAATAAGCAGCGTGTGAATCCCTGCGCCACTCAAGCAAATTCAGCTTTCTATTTTCGGCCAGAGTGTGAATCAAGCTGTAAGGAGAAAAACATTATCTTCGCTCTCTCTCTCAGTTGGCTGTTGCCAAATCTCCTATCTTCTAGCTCTGTCTGAAGGAAGTGTACTGGGGTAAAAGTGAGCCATTGTCAATATCAATGAGCCAGTGTGGCTAAATACATTGTATATTGGAGGGAAGGTTGACCACATTAAAACCAGAAAATGGCAACACTGTATCCTTATAGTAACGATGAATTTTGTCTCAGAGATTATATCGACTGTAGTGGTAGTCAGTGCGTTGAAAATATATACAGTATTTATATATACAAGCTTTAACTGTAAGTGGTTTTAATCTTCCACACTTTGAGTCCTAATCAAAAACAATTTGTCTAAAACATGAATCTCGGCCAATTTATGGCTCAGTGTGGTATATTTTAACATTTAACACCCCTTTTACCTACGCCGGTGTTTTTCAACCTTGGGGGGAAGGGTGGCTTAGAGATCTATATTTAGTTTTTTTCCAAACGATCAACAGAGTTCGAACTTTTATGACATTAAATTACACCATAGTTTTTTAACAAACTACTTTAAAATTTCAAAAGATGAACCTAAAAATATCAACGAAAATTCGTTATGAATGCACATGACTCAATCGGAAACGCACTCTAAAAATGGAACCTAAAAAATATATATACCGTACCTACAATTGAAAGCCTTTAACTACAAGTTTTTTCATTATCTATATTAATAAAATGAAGAGTCTGAAAATTGGACTGAAGTTACAAGAGTTTAAGTTTGTAAATTCTTTTCATTACTGTTAAGGTCCTTTTTTTTCCCGATACTCTTTAAGTTCCGTTAACCTCAATGGTCTTGGGGTAAAGTGTTTGCCTCAGGAACCGATGTTCATGGGTTCAAGCCCAGCCAGGGTCTATAAATATTTCTTGAGTGATAAAAATCCGTACCACAACTTCCTACGGTGGAGAAGTAAAACCCTCACTCCCATGTCAATTGTGGTATTCCAAAGAAGCCTAGTAGGTGTGTGAAAATACCTTTCCCAGCAAAATTGGTAGGCTCTTTCACTCTTGCTCCAAGAAATTCTCATGTGCTGATATAATCAGTCAGCTCAAAAAGTGAACGTTAAATACCTTTAGTAAATAAATAATTAAACAAACAAAAATGTTAAGGTTCGTTTACACTATGTAACAAAAAAAATTGTAAAACAATGTTATCGTGCAACTTTTTTAATTTGATTTTTGTATGATATTTGTTATATAACATTGACAAAAACTATTGTCTTGATATTTATAACACGTTTTATCTAGTCTGCCTAATGGCGTGTGAGGAAGCTGTTCTCCTTGGGGCTGCAATTTATGTAGCGTTTGCAAAGAAAGAGCAAAGAGACTGTTTTGGATTCAACCACCTATAATTACTCGCGAGAGCTTAATACTCTGTGAGTGGCCTTTTGACTGATTTTCAACTTGATGACCTTGACCTTGTAATGATCCTGCTTTGTTGCATGGTTTTTTGGAGTAATTAAGTTCAGTTTGTGTCAAATGTATTTAGTCGGACTGTACTGTTGTTGATACACTTCCGTACACGTGCGAGCAGGCTACGGGTTAGGAACATTTGGTTTAATTGTTTCTAGCTCTAGTAAATATTAAAGAAAAAACTTCGCAGTGTGAGTGCGAGAAAGAGAGCATCATATTTCATTTGCAAAATGTATTTATTTTGATTTCTTTTTAAAAAGTAGTTTTGCTTGTGCTCGCAAGAGTTCAGCAGCTCTCGGTATCAAAATTAATGTTATAGCCATGAAACTGGTAGGGGGTATGAATAATTTGCTACACTTGTTAACGAGGTGTTTTAAGAGAAAGACACGATGAAGAAACGCGGGTGCTATTGTGGCAATTTCTTGAATGTAGCATCTTAATATGGGAAAATAAAAGTTATAAGATGTATTAATATAAACAACATTTACTTACATATAGCATCGAGAGGTTCGCGAGAAAGTATCACGACAACCTGTTGGCTGAGGAACTCAGAGTTGTGGGCAATTTTAGAAACTTTGTTCGGATGAAAAGCCAGGACTTTTAGTACCTAGCTTATTATTTGATTGGTAAACAAATAGAGAGGGGAAAAAAATCCATCTCTTTAAGGGACGCTATTCTAATGAAAGAACAGTTTAGCCAACTTGTTACATAATCTAAAACAGTCCCGTAACAGGTGTAAAGTATTGTAAAACAAAAGCTATGTATTTTTCTTTGGTCTTTATCGACACTGAACGGGAACATAACTTGTTATAAAACATCTTTTATAACCTTTCTCATTTAATTTTATAACAAGTTGTGAGCCATTGTTTTGAAGCACAAAGTTTCGGTACAATCAAGTATTTTCTCTAGTTTATACTTTGAATTTAACTAATTAATGATTATCCTAAAGTGTATATTATGTAAATAAATAAATATTATGTGAAATTAACACGAAATATATCTTAATCTCGATGTAATTCTTTGTTACCCAAAACTCTCATTTTGATTTGTGAGCCAAAAATCCCTGGCATAATTTACCATTTCTAAAGAGTCGCTCAATCATTTTGCTATGACAGTTCCAATATACATCACGTATTCATACTTGTATTTAATAATAAGGAATGGCAGGATATCTTTCTGGTAAATGACGTCAGTAAATTTTAATAACCTAGTCTACATTATTAGCGCTATTCTGAGCACATTAACCCCATCTTTTGTTGTAAAAGACGGCATCATTTTGTCAGATTAACTTCTTATAATCCTATCCACCCACCCTTTTCAACTCACAAAGATTACTTCCACTTCTCTGCTTCCCACTATCTCCTTTAAAAAAATATATATAGATATATAAAAAGTTTACTTCGTTGCTAACTCAAAAGAGTTCATTATTTTAAAACTCCCTAAGGAAATAATTCGAGACCTCCCAAAGTTTTAAAAAACGTTTTTGTAACAAAGAAAATTTAAACTCCCATTGGGAGTATATTTCAATTTCAAGGTTGTAGATTACTTTGTATCTAGAAGTGACAATTTCAAGATTAAACACATATATAAATTAAATATTTATTCAAGCTGGTAAGCATATAGTCTAAGTTTCTTAAGAAGGGTATTTTAGAAAACACACACAAAAAAAAATTGCGGCCAAAATGTACTACATTTTACTATCTTATTATTGTTATCAAAAATAAATTTGTCGGCCATGTAAGACGTGGCTAAATGTTGTAGATGAATAAGTGAAGAAAACCCGCCTCGGTGGCGTAGTTGGCTAACGCGCTAGTCGTGTTGAGCTCGACCGCCGAGGACGGGGAGATCGAGGTTCGAATCTCGGTCGGGTGAACTGGGAGTGGTTTTTCCTAAATGGTTTTCCACTCTTCCTCCACGCAAATGCGGGTTCACTTCCTCTATATTCAACCTTCCCAATTCCTAACCCATTAGCGTAACTAGTACTTAAGCGTATAACCCGAACGGGTAGTAAGACGCGGTGCTAAATATTATTATTATTCTACTATGTGAAGAAAAAAACACTTATAGTTCCCCTACACGATCAGTCAGACTGTCAGTGTTAATAAATTAATAATTAATACTGACAGTCTAATTGATCGTGTAGGGGGCAGTACTGATGGCCGGAATGACTAAAATACTGATGTGATCTGAATTTTCTGGTCACATCAGTCTCAGTCCATCAGTCTTGCAAGTGGTGAGAGAGACTGACAGTAGTACTGACAGCAATTTCTTCAATCTCAGCAGTAAACATGGACTGCCCACGCATTTTTCTTATCATCCATGTTGTTGCACGTTGCATGCAGGAGCTGAGACTGATAAAAATAATGATACTAAGACTGACCGTGTACGGTCTCGTTGTAAATACTGATGCATATTGACTGATCGTGTAGGGGCCCAACAAGATTTTAAAGAATTAAAGGGCATGTATGACTCGGTTTTTTATTTGTTTTTTATCGTATGACATCACTGACCGGAAGGGACATGACCTTCAGTTTGGAGTCATGTATATAGACTCCTCGCCATTTTAGTTGCACAGATCTTTGCCCAAGGTACACCTATGGAGGTTGTCTACACCTACCCACGATGAGATGATGTGATGAGAGTGAATATGGAGGTGTGGGCCAGTGTAAGTCTTAAACCTAACATAACCAACTCCTGTTGTCCGTTGTGAAAATTCCTCTTAAGAGAAAGCTACCCAAAGTACTAGCCGTAAATCGAACCCGTGACCCTTAACTACGTATGTAGCCAGGTGCACTGACCCACTACACCACGGGGCAGGATTATGACTCGGTGTATGGATGTTGTTGAAGCGAAGGGAGTATGCGAGGATATGGAAGTGTGGATAAGGTTATTAAGAATGGATTAAATATGAAGTTGTTTTTTGAGCAGTATGCACAGTTCCTTGCCTACATCGTAAGGGAACAGTGTGATCAGGTAGGTAGGTCGGTCTGTATTTTAAGAAATGAAAGAGAAGATATAATACAGTGTAATTATACTATTTTGGGCCCCTTTCATTTATTCAAAGAATCATGGATGAAGTGTATTTTTCTTTAAAGAATTGTATGTACATTTTCCTTTTAGTACTTCATCCATAGATGATCAGGCGTTTTCAGAAGTAGTTTCAATATAATACGTTTTAAAACTTTCTTTCTTTAAAAAACCTTCTTCGTTCTATTTGAAAATCTGGCGATGAGTTGGCTGCCTTTTACCCAATGGGAAGCTAGCCTTCTAAAACACCAGGTTGCCGGGAGTTCTCAAATTAGTTGATTTTATCACTGAAGAAAAGGCGTCCAAGAAGCAAGGGGTAGGTCATATATAAGAAACTTGTGAGTATAGTAATATCACAGAAAAATAGTAATCTCTATCTCACTCTGTAACAAGAACTATCTCAGGCTCTCCACGTAATTTCGTAAACGAACAAAAACTGTATTATTTAATGTTAAACTTACAATACTGAAAGTGAAATAAATAAAATAAATCGTGTACAGTATTAATTTTCTAATAATTTAAATAGATAACTAAAAAGAAATCCTACAGAAAGAAATACATATAATCAGATTGTCATAGCCGTGTGATACCAATTGTGCAGTAGGGCATGTACAGGTCATCGTCATAATCATCATCATCATAAAAACCGCTATCACTATAACAGTAACACTGTCAGGTGACCGAGAAGAGTATAACTCTTTATATTCCTTCAGTGTGGTCTTGGCCAAGTTCTTGTATATTTGTAATTAAACTAATTTAATTATTCGCCTGTGAATTGAAGATATTACACGCCTCGGTGGCGTAGTTAGCTAACGCGCTAATTGTGTTGAGCTCGATCGCCGAGGACGGTGAGATCGAGGTTCGAATCTCGGTCGGGTGAACTGGAGAGGGTTTTTCCTAAAGTTTTTCCACTCTACCTCCACGCAAATGCGGGTTCACTTCCTCTATATTCAACCTTCCCAATTCCTAATCTATTAGCGTAATTAGTACTTAATCGTATAACCCGAACGGGTAGTATTATTATTAATTGAAGTTATTTTAAATACACCCATTGTATTTTAGTTTATTTTTACTTTTTTAGCGCCGTGTCTTACTACCTATAACATTTATCCGCAAATGTTATAATTACTCTAACTAGCTAGGGATGACACAGGTTTAATTCAGAGGAAGTGTAGTCGCATTAGAGTGGAAAACAATTTTTGAAAAAAAATCTTAGTACGTCCTATTGGGGCTCGAATCTCGACCTCCATGTCAGTGGCAACCCAGTCTTACATAAAAGTAATGTCTTAGACCATGCATTGAAGCAGGTACACTCAGTTTTGGGGAAAGAAATACCCCCACGCGCTCAAATTTTAAATAATATATGAAAGAAGTCAACGCTATACAATTAAGTATTTATGAAAAGCGAAGCTCGTGGGATGAAAGATTATAGTTACGGAAATCAGCCATAACTGAACCATATTCAAATGAATTGAAAAATGTACAATTGGAAACAAGAATCGAACTTAGGAAGTTTGAATTAGTTTGCTAATACTCTGCCACTGAGCTACCCAGGACTCGTCCCATGCTTAAGGTCATTCTTCACTCACATTTTGAGGCAGAGTCTGTGAAGGACAGATACGAAAAGCTATAATTGATATCACATTGATTAGTCTATCACAGTCTAACAACAAGTTGCGACTTTTTCTTTGTTCGCCTATTGAACCTAATGAATCAATAGTCCTTGGCTTGATTCCTAGCAGGGCCATAAAGTTATCATTGATGAATTTATAGTCAACGTTTTGATTGTAAAAGAAATTATTTTATAAAGTGCACGTACTTTAATGTAGAAAAAAAAATTTACTACCCATTTTGGATTATGTGCCTCACAAAAGTTTATAAAAAGATTGCTGAAATTTTCAGATCAGTTCTGAGAGCAATTATAGTTCCCAGTTTTTGTTAAAGTAGTTTTAAATATGTAGGCATATTTATAAATTGAATAGGCCCTATGTATATTACGTATATTCTCACAGTATTTATATTAATACCAATTAGCAAAATAATAGCCTAAAAGATTTTTTTGAAAAATTAAAAATAAAATAACTTCTAGAAAAAGTCTAAAGTCTTGAATAATTATGCCACAACCTTTTTATTAACAAAACTATCGATACTATCTATCAATTAGTTTGATTTGATTTAATGGAATGTATCCAAACCAATTCAAAATAAAACAAAAAGGTAAATATATATATATATATAATCCATATAAGTATCAATGATACAGTGAAAGCTGAGATGAGCACTAATTACTAACGCACCTGCTGGTGTTAAGGCGGGAGTGTAGGGGACTCAAGAAAAGGGCAATGTTTTTGCAGTTGTGTTTAGCAAAACTTTTTTTTTTTACCAAATTAATAAAATATTTATTCAGTATAAATATAGAGTTTAATTTTCTTCACATGATAATATCAACATTTGTTAAATATCTGTCATGAGCGTAGAGGCATTAGATGAGGATTTTTTTTCAAAGCGAAAAGAAAAATTTGTAATTAAATTCTAGGACACCATTGGCAGATATTCGAGAACTTTTGAGGTCACCATGTGAAGAAAATTAAACTCTATACGAAGTGTGAACATTCTTGAATTCTTCCTTTAGGGAGAGGCTCTAAAATATCCAACGTAATATTGACTACAGTACCTCAAGGTATTTATTACTTCACACCCCTTCCGAGCCATCAGCGGGGGATATTTCATCGTCTGTCGATGCTAGTGACTATTGCCTACATTTAATTTTATTTTCGTATTGTTCGGTGTGCTGTTCAATCTGTACAGTAAGCTACTTACAGTACTTATTATTTAGTCATAAATCGTGCATAGCTATATTGTATTAGCTTTTTTTATTATTATTAATATTATTATTATTATTATTATCACCACGTCTTACTATCCATTCAGTTTGTACAAACTTACGCCAATGTGTAATAGTTGGGTGGTTGTGAGATGCAATGGAGGACCTACAGTTTAACGTAGGATCCGAACCACGGTGGAGGCCTGGCATTCCACACATTCACAAGTTGTGATTAATACACGTCTTTTCAGTGGTGAAGGAAGGGTTTTGGCAATCAAATAAATCTGTGCCGGGACCGAGGATTGAACCCTGGACCCCCAGCACAAAATTCTGACACCCTACCTCTAGACCACCAGGTCATCATTGGTTTATATTCAAAGTATATAGGCTCGTAGAGAACTGGGTTCAAGAGGTATAATTTTATATATATATATTTATACCAAATAATGGACACCTCTTAATGAATTATCTTACAATACTATTATTGAGAATTATTTTCACTTCGTAGGCAGTATATTTATGCACAGTAGTTATCTACACAAACAATTTAAGGCCCTTGGCCCTGTCGAGTGCGAGTATAAAACCTATTTTATGGGATGGTGGGCGGGAGGGTGAAAGGCGTGGCTTGGCTTCACAACCGACCAAAGTATCCTTCCGCGCCAACAAGAACAGATGGATCACGAAAACCGTAGATGGCGCTAGTTACTAGACAGCTCTTGCTAAAAAATTATACGTTTGGAAATATCAGTTTTCTCGAGAACGAGTGGAATTTTTATGTTAATATTTTCAACACCCCTTCTAAGATAATGTATCGATGTATATTAATTGTTACATTTTCTTATTTTTTGTTATGAAGCCGGCAGTTTTATATTGTAAAATGTCAATTTTATCCATATTTGATCACTGTTAAAATTATAGATGAGGTGTGTATATAAAAAGTATAGCTTAATAAACATGCTTCTCTTCTTGAACAAACTGTTTCCGAAAATTAAATTGCAAAACATTAAACATTCTTGAAGATAATCGTTTGTTCCTATGGCTCTGCATTTCCACGCCAAATGAAAAGGGCCAATTGCCTTAAGAGTAATTTATGGATTAGCTCACGTTAGGCTACATCAAACAACTGACTAACGAAAATATGTATCAAAGATTAAAAATATTTGTTTGGTTACTAATGACTAGGAATGACAAAGAGGAAAATACTTAAATTGAGTAAAGCTTGACTTCAAGTTTGCTGAAAATAAAGACCCAAACCTACTTGAGTGAGGCAAAGCAATTCACACACTAGAATACATTTATTTTGATCCATAATACTTTGTAACATAAACTAGAAACAGCTTATTATCAACATATTCTATACTCGAGTGGATGAATCAGATCTTTAGGATTAATATCACGATTAATATTGCCACGACACAAATTATAAACAAAACTAGAACGACACACAAACGCTTTCAAACTTAAAAAAGTAGTTCTTGCAAATTTCAACACAACAGTAAACAGAGCTGTATACTTGTATCTAGATTTGTAGGTGCTTAGTACTGATGGACTGAGCTTATTTTGAAAATTTTATTGTATTGTTTCTTAAAAGTAGATTTTATGTAACAGTGCGGGCAAAACGGAGATTTATTTTTAATAATGCAGAGCGAGGATTGCAGTTCACGCAGGTTTCTTGCGATTGGTTAAAAGCTTGTCACATGACCATATTTAATTCCTGCTTTTTTAGTCCACGCAAACGTTTGAATCCACGGTAGGAGTGTTGTTTTTTTTTTAGATGGAAAAAAAATGAACACCGGGTAGTTAAAACAATGACAGACTTCATTTTTTTCCCTCCCTATTTTACGGAAGCTAGAGATGCCTTTTATTTACCTTTTCGTTAAAAGGGATGTTGGGAATTACATTTTGGATGTGTCCTCCCAATTTTTTTTTTTTTTAACTTTTGTTTACCTTTCACCCTTTCCCTTCCGGAACACTTCTAGCAGTGTCGAGTAGTCCCCATAGCCAAATATTCCGACATGAAAACCAACTTAAGCCTCTTACAGGTAAGTATAAAACACGGGGCAGAAATTTAGAATAAACGATAGAAACTTGTGAATGGTATTATTGTCTTAGCAAATAAAACCTTCCAAACAGAATTCACAGCAAAAAAGAAATGTGTATAAGGCTTATTCTTTTTGTCTACAATTTGTTTTGTTTCAACTAACATGGCGAATTAATGTTCCGGGATTTAAAGGTAACGTTTCCTTTGATATTATTAATTTCTCTAGAACCTTAGAGGAGAGATGTATTGTGATTGTCAAAAACATTGAAATTTGAGATTTTGATAAATGTTGATGTTTCATGAGCCCCTGAAAGTGGTTTTCGCAATGCCAAATGTCTGTCTGTCTGTGTTTCTTGGACTGGAGCCTAAACCATGTTACCGATACGGCTAAAATTTGGTATTCGGGTTTTTCATAAGGTTACCTCAAGGAATTTAAAAAAAAATTATATACCTAAACCTAAATATAAGGCTAGTTTACTTACAGGAACAAAATAGAGATAAGAGAGAAAAAAATATTCTGTCAACAACAACAACAATTTTAATTAAATTTTACATCTAGACTTGACCTCTGTAGTCTAGGGGTAAAGTGTTCCCCTCAGGACACGATGTTTGTGGGTTCAAGCCCAGCTGGGGTCAACCTTTTTTTTCACTCCTTGAGATAAAAATCTGTAGCACAAATTCCTTCGGAGGACAAGTAAAGTCGGTCCCATGTCGATTGTGGCATGTAAAAGAACCCTGTAAGGTATGTGAAAATACCTTTCCTGGCAAAATTGGTAGATGCTTTCGATCTCACTCATAAAAATGCTCATGTGCTGATATAATCAGTCAGTTCAGAAAGTTAACGTTAAATACCTTAATTAAACAAACAGTATCTAGACACTGTTTAACATTACAAACGAAATGGCAACCCTCCTTTTTCGATGAAAGTTACTTTACATAAGTAGAAATTTACAATTTTATATCATATCTCCACAATTATTCGAAATACGAAATAGTTATATCATTGTAATAGGGCCTATACAATAGGATAATATTGAAAATCAAAATAATATGTTTGGAATATACTTTTATAATACCAATAGTTTCTGAGCTATAAACAAATATATATTTTTTATGGAGCCTTATGTAAATATAAACTTATTGTTACGCACTTTGGTGGAGAGTGATGTTCCTCTGTTATCAATGCTTCTGTAACAGTGTATACTATTTCACTTATGATATTGATGGATTGTTTCTGCAACAACGTGTATTATTTAATTTCACAAATCTTACACTATGTTAGTAAATGTCTCTGTTTTAAGATAAAATAAAGTTAAAATATGTGTGGTGCCACCTACCATTTTTTTTTAAATATCTCTTTTTGTTTGCACCGCGTATTCCGCACTTTAAAACACTCTGACCTCATCACTGGAAAAACACATTTGATGAGTTTGAAGTTTGGTCCGCACGACCACCAACTTGTGTCATTGCACTTTGATGATTTAAAATCATGTAGATATCTGATTGAAAACAACTTCATACCAAAATTTTTGACGTTATATTAGGGGTAAGAAATCAATTTAAAAATATTTGAAATGTTGAATATGATCAAGTTTTTTTGTTATTAAATTCTTACGTAGTTAATTTGTGTGTGGCAACTTTATCCAGTATGTTACAGATATGAATAGGCCCAGGATCAATTTATTAGAAACTTTGACTATCAATAAGCTGACAAACGTTTCGGTGGCCGAATTGTCTACGGCATCACCCTCACAATATACTAAACTGCTGATGATGGAGGGGGAGGGGGTCTAAGATAGGAGTTACAAACCTGGTTGAAAATATTGAGAGTGGTTTTTCCAAAAAAAGGTTATCCACTCTCCTTCCACGCAAATGCTGGTACATTTTATGTAAATTCAATTTGACTCATCCTTAATTGATCAGCGTAATTAATAAATAGGTGTATAACCCGAGCAGGTAGTAAGTAGTGCTAAAATATTAAAATCAAAAAATAAGCCAACACATTTTATATTAGATATTTTTAAATTAACAATATGACATTCTTACCATTGAAACGTTAAATAACTTTATAATATTATGTTGTACTTTGCAGCCCATCCGACTAAACACAACTACACTACACCATTGTTGTCACACCAATGATTTCACACCTCTGTTGTCACACCACTGTTGTCACACAAGTGATGTCAAACCACTGTTACCACACCACCGTTGTCACACCATCGTTGTCACATCACTGTTGTCACACCAATGATGTCACACCACTGATGTCACACCCCTGTTGTCACACCACTGTTGTCACACCTCTGTTTTCACACCACTTATGTCACACCTCTGTTGTCACACCACTGTTGTCACACCACTGATGTCACACCACTGATGTCACACCTCTGTTTTCACACCACTTATGTCACACCTCTGTTGTCACACCACTGTTGTCACACCACTGTTGTCACACCACTGTCGTCAACGTCACCTGCACTCTCGTCTATCTCTTAAGGCGGTTGCCTCGAGCCACACGGCTTAACACACATTGGTCTGTGACGTTTTATGTAACTACTTCTGTCTTATATACAAGCTTATTCTGATTTTTACCCTTCCCCAACCACCACCCTTAGTCATGTGAATACAAAAGAGGTGAGATAAAACTACAAAACTTATCTCAAGGTAAAGTGAAAGCTCTCCACTACATTTCAATAGACTTAAAATTTTATTTTGTGAGCCTTGTTAAAATATTATTGTGTTTGTTAGAGGAGGTCCTGGATTTATAGATTTATTTTATTAAACTGAGCCTCGTATCGCGACAAATAAAATTAAAAATTCGCTAATCTTATATTTTCACAAATATTATTCTATTAATAAATCTAAAAGATACAGAGTCTTTAAGGATAAAGAGCCCTGTTGGAATACTTAAACTTTATTTTGGCTTGAACCAACGAATAATAACGAATCGTAGAGTTAAATTTTGCATTAGAGCTGAAAGTCTGCGTGGATTAAGTAGCCGAAATATTTTCCATCAAATATTATTCTTAAGTTAAATTTTAACAAAACCTTTATTATCACTTAAGTTTTGTGTTATATTTAATGAAAAAAAACTATATTTTATGACCCTATTCATACATGTGTATATGTTTATACTAGTGGACATAGTTTAAAATTTGACATTTTACACTATGAAAAGTCCAAAAATCCACATATTTCGGTTGATTATTAAGAGCTAAATGACTGGGAAACGAAAGGTAGCTGGTATATGAGAATGTTATACGGGAGTTTTTTTGTGAATCGAATTTTGTCATCTAATATGGGGGGGGCTCACAAAAAAAATGTAGTCGATTTTATTTTACTACTCCCTCATTTGTTCCCCTACTGCCAGACAGATCCAACCAACAAAGTTATAGAACCACTTGGTTTCCGAAGTTTACGGATTACTGCTTAGTTATATCTTTCTAGGGAGGTTCATTGGACTCTAGGGGGATCTTGGATCCCCATAACCCTTCCCCCTAAAACCACCCTCCTCTACTCCCTTGCATATGTGGAACCACCACTTTGAGGGACCATTAATTCCAAGAAGGGACCCACAATCTCCTGGAAGGTGGAGGAAGACATGAGCTAGTTTTAAAATATTTCCCAATTTCTTCTTGAAATCCAAAATGTTATGATAAATAAAAAGAAATGAAGATATTTACTCAAGGATGGTAGAGCACCCCAGGTTACTTTGTTCTATATAGAGTGCATATGCAGGAGGCTAGTCTAGAACAATGGACCCATTGTCTCGCAGAGGCTATAGAAGAAGAATTGTCGGGAGAACTGGGCGAGAATCACCAATAATCGATCCTGGAGCCCTCCCTCCCAGTTCAATACCACCCACCACCGGCCACGGTAGGGTTAGCAAGATAACGGTTTAGACATCTCAGCAGAATTTAGTAAAGCTCTGCTAGTACGAGGCTTTAAGCTTGATAGTATTTTACGAACGATGAGGTTAGGTCCACTAAATACCTTTTAAAAAAAATGTTTCACTGCAAACTTGGGTCTGAAATAATTTGGTTAATTTTCTAAGCTCAGAAAATTTTCACTTTTCTAATTTCTCACATAGATAAATTATTGGGATTGTAAACAACATTTTAGACCTCGAGAATATAATGGAGCTTGACGCATTATGTGTCCTTCTAACTCAAAAAGTGGGTTTTACATTTCTTCCTGTCTACGTGTGCACTCCATTTAACCTGAAAGGAAGAGTCTTACCTTGACTGATTACTCTATGATACTATCTTTCAAACTATACCATAGTGAAATATTGCAAGGTAGGTTTGCTACATTACAGAGTAAACGAAAGTTACCTGGTTCTACAGTCGAAACAGTTTAGTGGATTTTGTTCAAACTGAATATCTGAGTATATTTGTGTATTGGGAGGAAATTTTTGAGTGTCGTTTTCTAATGAATTATTTTTGAGAATTTATCAAAAAATAGTATCAACAATTTTATTAAAAATGGCTAGATGGGGGGAGTGTTTATGATGATAAATAATGGTGTGTGTTTGAATTATTTATATAAGGGCAGTTTTACTAATAAACGATATATAAAAAATTAATATCTTTTTTTTAAAAAGGGCCTTTACGATTTTTTCAAAACTGTATATTTAGGAAGTGCCTATAGCGTTTCTAATTAGTGGAGGGATACACTTAAGAAATTTCACTTTCCTTGTCCCCCATCTTTACCACCCACATATATCAACACTAATAAGTTGGAAATGTAGTAGGTAGAATTCAGGTTAAATACAACCACATTTTTCATGAAAGAAAATTCGGAAATAATTTAAGAAAAACCACCTTCAGTATACTCTACCAGGATTTTAAAACCAAAATTCCTTCAAATGCCAACCAGATTACATCAGACTGATACCTCTGTCACCATTCCAACAGATTAGGGTAGCAATATAGGTACTAATGGCTTAATTTATGGGGTAAGGATTAGTAAGGTAGTTTTATAATAGTGCACACGCATTAGCGTGTAATGGATGAAGAGAAAACCATCCTTAGTGTACCCATCCAATATTCGAACCTCCCCTTACCCGTCTCTCACCATCTAGTATATCGCGATATCGACGCCTTCCTGGTAGTACGGTTGAAAACTGCCCCACGTTGGGCGTCTAAATATAGAGGTAGTTTCATAACATTCTCTTTCCCCGATATTAAATTCCTCACACTTGGGTCGTAGGTCTATTATTGAGTCTGATCCTTTATTTTAAGGTGAGCTCGAAAAAAACTACGCGAGCTAAAGTCAATATGTTTGCGATTTTTTTTTTTAGAGATAAAACCTTTATGGCCAAAATAAATAAATAATGTCTCAAGTAGATACGTTTAGTTTAATATTTTTACACGTGGTAATTTCAACAAGAGCTGAATATTGTCACATTTGATGAGAAACTTTTTAAAAGATGAAGAAAAGTATTGGTTATTTAGCACCGCGTCCTACTATCCGTTCGGGTTATAGGCTAAAAAGTAGTGGTAAAATTCCGATTTGCCCATAACAAGTATTCAGCTATTGTTGAAAGAGTTAATTGTAAATTATTGGTACGGTGTGTAGTAGAGACTTTCTCCCTCCTTTGTATAAATAATACTTATAACTCGTAAGATATGTGAAAAGAAACAATATATTATTATATAAACCTAATGGGGGAAACTAAATAGTATCGAATTTCACCAACATACATGAAGTAATAGACAATGTTAGAGACATATTTTAAAAAAAACATGCAATTTCGACTCCCCCTTTTCCCAAAGCTCCATTAAAAAATATATATTTGACTATAACTCAGAAAATATTGGTTTTATAAAATATTATTTAAGTTTAACTTTGTATATATTTAACTTTTCATTAGTAAGCTATTTCGTATTTCATAGAGTTTTGGAGATATAATCAAAACTATGAATTCCCTTTGGTGTAAGATATCCACAAAACTATTTTCATGAGAAAAGGAGATCCGCCAATTTATTTGCAATGTTAAACAAGGACTATATATGAATCTTAGTAAAAAAATTGTTAGAACCGATTTTCATATAAAAAATTCTCTTAGCAATTAAAAAAAGAACCTTAACTTTAGGGCTTGATAGCTAATATTTAAAAAAAACTTTCTGGAACATTATTAAAGGCTTAGATTTCAAGTTTTTAACCCAGTCAGTATATTTCGTCTCTAGTCCTATATACAGACAGACAGACAGACAGACAGACAGAAGGTATCGTGAAAACAACTTTTTAGGGTCCAGGGGTTCATAAAACTTAGATCTCTATCAAAATTTCAAACTAGATATTTTTAGAGATCATAATACTACCTCTCTCCTAGGGGTAGAAATAAAGTAAAAGCCAAACTAAGTATATCTACTGAAAGAATATGGTTTATTCAGCTTAAAATATATTTTATGTTAGAAGAACTTTAAGCATATGGACCTTAACTCCAGTTTCCCTCCATCCCACCTTTATATTATGAAGTGTATGCCCCAGGCTGACATCCTTGAGTTTACAATGCTCATGTGAACCATTCAATACTAAACAGATCTTCTCGGATGAATTAAGCAGCCAAGCCAAGTTGTTAAATAAGCTTATAACCCCATCTAAATATAATATTACCTAAATTATAAAATGACACCTGGACACGGGAATCAAACCGGGGAATATTGCATTTTAGAAAAAATTATAAAAAAGTTTGAAAGTGAGAAGTGGTTATAATAAAAGTTAAGACTTAGATAAGTTGAGCTAGAAAAATAGATAAAAAATTAATTTATAAATTAATATTGGCCGATTACGCCAATGCTATAACCACTGTTCCATCCAATAATCATCCCACGCCCAGGATAATTCTTCAATCATATTTTTTTAAGGCAAAATCTGTGAAGGACGTGCGGAAATCATCAGATACATATCCTCAACCTATCAGAACAAACAACAAAATAATTATTGGAATTAATGTATAACTCATTTTAAGTAACTTAGTTTAGCCGCTTAAGCTATACGCATACACTAATGGAATAGGCATGGTAGAGTTAACATTTTAGAAGTAATATGCCAGCATTTACGTGGAGGGAGAGTAGGAAATAATTAATTAAATCCACATTCCATCCTTGATCTCCACGTCACAGCCAATTCAGTCTAAAATGAAAGTGACGCTTTAGACAATGCGACCATCAATACGGCCTATGTTTTTAACAACTAAATGTATATTTGAACTGAGAGAAGTTAATCTAGGAGGTTGCACTGTCTAAAGTATCATCTGAAAAACACTAAGGAATAGATGGGCAACATATTTTTTTAATTTAGCAACAGTTGTGGTGAATTAGAAGTGAAATTAGCCACACCATGTAAAAATGGAGAACTTAGGTTGCTCAATCTAACATTTAAAACACCACACACTGTTTGAACAGGTTTATTAAAAAATACATGTCCACTTTGACCACTCACTTACAGCTGACTCAGACACAGATGATGAAAATTCATCTAATTGAAAATGTAAGAGAATTTAATGCGAAATTTGACAATCATTTTCTTAGAGGGGAGATATGAGATGAAATGTTGGGAAAGGGAGTGGAGCGGAGCATTGGATGGAAGTGCAATTGGCCCTTTTCATCTGGCGTGGAAATGCAGAGCAATGGTAACAAACTTGGTGTATTATTCGAAGCAACGCCAGTTTATGATTAGTTTACGGTATGTCATCATAATTAGAGTAGGACGCTGTTGTGAATAAAAGTCTGCTAAGACGTTTACAAAGACATTATAACGTTCACCCCTACAATAATATGAATGTGAACCTTAGTAAGTAGCGTTCTGTAAGAAATTTGGAAAATTATACGGGAAATATTTTATAGTTATTTTCGATTGAGTAGAAGTAGTTTTGACTTCCTTTTGAATTTGGTAGTTCCAAGTATTGAAAAACGAATAACCAATTGGTGAGAACCAATATCAGCTGGTTAGTTTTCAATAAACTGCGCGAACTTGATGTTTTCTTGTTGTTCTGGCGCCATAGTTGGAAAATATTAGCTCTATCAAAACTGTCGAAAACGAGTTTACAACATGTCGTGACTGGAGCAACTCTAGTTGCCGCGTCACTCTTCAGTCGTGTTGCTATCACTTTCAAGTTTACCCAGTATAAACATGTAACTATACCTCAATTTTATCTTTTGTGGTGATGACTGACAGCTCACAGCTGACTTCTGATAGCTTTGAAAAGTAACTATGTACCCTTCCGCCGAACCATATGATCTGCAAAAACATGTATTTATCAGCTGTCACTTCTGACAGCCAAAATTGAGGTCTATACAAGAAACATATATGACTGTTTTATTTATTTTTTATGTATATATATTAATTTTTTATTTATTGTTGACCTTGATATGTTGATGTTAGGGCTAGTATTAATTATTTATTTTTAAAATTTTATTTATTTTACTAATAATTATTTGTTGATAGTTTTATTAATAACATTATAAATGTGATAATATATATTACTGTTTATAAAATTTTAAAATATTATATTTTATTAAAAATATTTAAATTTTGCATTTAATCCCATATTAGTTTTTATACTTATAAATAAATAATTTTTAATAGTTTTTTTACAAATAGTATTATTAATAACATTATAAATGTGAAAAATCTGAATGTACTAGTAGGCCTATAGAAAAATATATAGACTTATGGTGATCATTAGTACTAAACCAAATATTAATGCAAGATTCTTTGATGATTGAATAGTTTGGCTGAAGGATTATAAGTAGGCCTAACCGATATTTTGGAAGCCAGTCATATCAATTGAAAAGTGGGCCTTTACAATGCTTTAATTATTTAAATATTGTATAGTTATGTGGAAAAACAACTTTTACTCACAGATTTAATTCCTTTTTTGAGCACTTCATAAAGGTCTAAGCATATTTGTATTAAGTCCCTTAACCTAGTGGTAGCCTACTGTTTAAAAACTAAAACCTTTGTGGCTATGTAGGACCTTCTTGCAACTAAATGTCAACGCCGATTAGTAGTGTAATAATTAAAAATTAAACATTTTGTGCTATTGTATGAGTACTATATAACAATTCAAACTTTTGTTTATAAAATGAAAAATAATATTCTTACCTCTAGAGAAATTCTCGAAGAAAACATATTCATTATGCTCGCCTTTACAATCTGTTATATTATTTTGTTTTAATATGTAGGCCTATTTATGATAACTTTAAATAATTTAACAAACAAAAATCAATATCCAAGAAAATATGTTTAGGCCTATAAAATAAATGACAATGACAAATCAAAAGCTATCCTAACCAACAAAAATCTATTTTAAATTCACTACTTTTAAACAGTTATAACAAAGTCTCTAATAAAAATACAATAACTTATAACTTGAAATCTTAGCCTGGTATTTTATTTATCAACACTGGAGAAACACTCGCAAGTATTTTTTATTACACTTCACAGATGTATTTGGAATAATATAAACATCATAAAACTCGAGGTTTAGCCTAGAGGCCAACACAACACAATCTTGGGGTTAAAATATTTATTTAATAGTCTTGATACACTTAAATTTTCGAATAATGTATATCGATCACTCAGAAACACTCGCTTTTCTTTTTATCACACGCTTTTATTTTATATTTAATAAATAATTATTCTAAGATCACTAAAAAAACGTTTATTTTCCAAGGATAATATGTTCACACCGAAATAATATTCTCAAAAGAACACACAGACTAAGTAGCCGAATTAATATTCAAAAAAGTCACTGTATTATTCAAAGTTGTAATAAAATTATTAACGGTAGCAAAGATACGCCTGTAAATACTCAACTACAATTTTACAAGTATTAAATATTTTTTTCGCTTCAAAATTTTTACTCGCGCACGTGGTTTTATTAACTGTATTTTATACGAGAATTCACTGTTATAATGTCTATTTAAAATTGTTAGATTTTGGTTATGAAAATAACCGTTTGGTTGGTTGTTAAGTTTTGAAGTTTTCTTTTGCTGTTTAATTCAAATTAATTATTAAAAGCAAGAGAACGTTAAAAGTGGCCTTAAATGCTGAAAACAAATATGGCCACTGGATAGAAGCTATGCTGCCGGTGATGACGTAGGGAACTTATTTCAGTTTTTACGGCGAATCGTATCCATACACGGTGTTTACAAAATTTAAACTTAATATTATTTCAAAAACATTTTGTATCTTTTTTACTCTTTATTATCACAAACCATTTATTTATGTTAAAGATATGCGAGGCCCGTTATAAAAATATGAATAACTGAATATAATACTATTAAATGTAAAATTTCACGCTCTATTTAAACTGTAATGGCCACAAGAATTAAAAGAAAAACTAGAATGAATTAACTAGACTTTTTTTTCTTAAATTAGATTATGTAAAAGAAAATTATACTCTAATCCTTGGGGAAGCATTGTTAAAAGTGATTGATAATATTTTTAGTGATAATAATAGTGACACTTACCAAATAATTATTATTTACAAATATGTTGACAAAAGTTACTTTCAGACAATGTTGGCATTACTGATACCATCTGCTCGCTTCTGCTAGCTGTCATGTAAAACCACAAAAGTGGAAATCAAGGTATATTTGTGCTCTGTAACAGCAACTCCAGTTTCCGTTGAGTTGCCGTAACCAGTTGCTCTCTGTAAGTACGTGGTCTGAAGGTCACAATTTTTTGTGTTTCCTTGTGAAAAAAATTTTTTCCGTCCTTTTAGTTCGAATTTTTAACGCAATGAAAATTGAAATTCATTACTTAAGTATTAAAAATTTCCCTTCTTTTAAATTGAGTTCTTACTGCCCAATTAGGTTATACACATAAAATATAATTACGCTAATGGAGTAAGTATGAGTAAGATAAAAAAAATTAAAGAGAATGTTCCCCATTTGCGTGGATGGAGAGTGATCAAACAGTTTTGTTTAAAACACCTACAGTACATCTGGCTGGGATTCTAAATGATATCCTCCTGGTCACCGACAAACCTAGACTAAATAAGAGTAATATTTACTCGGATCGTTTTCCCAAATAGGTTAGTTATACTTTTAAATATACATTGACCTACAGACATAAAAGTATTTGATTATTTAGTTTATTATTTCCTTGGGGGAGAAGCGGGGCCAGGGGGGATAAAAGGAGAGGGAGACTTACAAAATGGCGCGCGGGATCTAATTCCGTTCAACTGTCATGAGGGAGGGCGCACATATACCCCATTCACGGTAGGAATTACTCTCTGAAAGGTCTTTTTTCCTATCAATATCCTACTATATAATAGATTTCTGGTAGGGAAAAAGGCCTTTCAGAAAACCATTCCTACGCTGAACAGACTTTAAGTCCGTCTTGAGTACTACAACATGTGTGTGTTTAGTGGAGTGAGAAGGGGGGGGGGATGACGGAAATGTGGAGAAGGGGGTAACTAACCTACCGGTACCTCCTCTAGAGTACCTTCTAGCAGCTTGAACGCACGTCACCATTACATAAACATGTCAGTTGAAGAACATCTTCGGTCTTATAGCTTTTCCTGCGGCCACACGGGCGTCTGAGAAAATATTACTCTAAGAGCAGAAGGCATTTATTGACGGACGTTAGAATAAACTATTGTAGAGATAGAGAAAATATTACTGTTTGAATAGGAGACACTTAATGGTGACGTCAAAGTCAACTATTGTAGAGCTAGAGAAAATATTATTGTTTTATTTGGAGGCACTTAATGCCTAGTGTCAGAACTATTTATTATTGATTTTTAAAAAAATGGAAGCAATCCATTGCATCCCTTAAGGATTTAATTAAATTTGGCCTTAATTTTGACCACTTCTCCGTTGATAGGGGGTCAACCTATTGAGTTGAGAGTTTTGGATTCGATTTCCGGTACGTTAAAGTTCTATCATTGGTGAAATTGGCGTTTCCCTTTTAACGGTGATGAGTTGACCAACGGAAATCTGAGTTTTGTGTTTGTTCTAGAATTAAGTTTTTTTGGTCTATAAACACGTTTTCATTCGGGTTGTACGCCTATGCTTTAATTACGCTAATCTGTTAGAGATTGGTAAGGTTGAACTTAGAGAAAGTATATCCCCATTTGCGTGTAGGGAGAGTATAAAAACTATTTAGGAAAAAACTCGGTACCCTCAACCGTGATTTAAACACCAATCTCCTTGTCATCGGTGGTCTATTCCAGGGGGGGTGAACATTTTGGCATTGTAAGGCTGCGTGTCAATCCACGGAGTCCTAATAAGGCCTCAAATCTCATATACAGTAAGTTTTTCAAAAATATGGTGGGCCATCCACAGGTAAATAGATAGATAAGATTGTTTGATTTTTAACATTAATATTACTAGGTGTTCTGTCTTAAGACAGGTCCATTGTTTTTGTCATAGAACCTAGACCACCAATGCACCCTGTTCTTTGCCTCCTCTTTCAGCTCCCAGAACTATTTTATTTTCTTAAAGAGATCCAATATTTAAATCCTTCTTATTCATGAGCCCCTCTTTCCCTCAACATTGCCTTCTATGACGTCGTGCAGAAGACGACAGTTCCTTCCAAGGATGTGCTCAATCCAGTTTTCTTTGTACCGAAGAATCACACCCAAAAAGGTTCTCTTCTCATCCACTCCTTAAAGGACTCCTTAATTTGTCCCCCTGTCTGTCCACCTGATCTTCTCCAGCCCCACATTTCAAAGATCTCCAAGTATTTCGTTTCCATCTTGTTGATAGTCCAAGTTTCTGCTCCATACAGCGCGATGCTCCAAATGTATAATTTCGTCAGTTTCTTCATCAGTTCCAAACTCAACTTGATGGTCAGAAGTAACTTCTTCTTGTGGAAAGATTCCTTGGTCATTGCGATCCTTGACCTAATTTCTTTGGTACAGTAGGCATCCTTTGTCAGCAGACTTCCCATGTAATTTAACTTTAACATTATGCTTTAATAATTACGATTTGTTATTTTAATTAATTAAAATACATGAAGATGGAGAATATTTAAGCTCTAAACTATTAATATACACGAGTGATAAAAAAATTGCGCTAAGATACACACAAACACCTCAAAAGAACACACAAACACCTAAAAATCATACACCAATCACTTCATAAGACCACACCAAACACCTCATAGAACCACACCAAACACCTCAAAAGACAACACAAACACCTCAAAAGACAACACAAACACCTCAAAAGACAACACAAACACCTCAAAAGACAACACAAACACCTCAAAAGACTACACAAACACACCAAAAGACTACATAAACACCTCAAAATGCTACACTAAACATCCCATAAGACCACACACTAAACACCTCAAAAGACCACACACACTTCAAAAGTACACACCAAACACCTCTAAAGAGCACACCAAACACCTCAAAAGTACACACCAAACACCTCATAAGACCACACCAAACACCTCATAGGACCACACCAAACACCTCAAAATAATACACAAACAACTCAAAAGTACACACAAACACCTAAAAATGCTACACCAAACATCTCAAAAGACTACACAAATACCTCAAAAGACCACACCAAACACCTCAAAAGACCACACCAAACACCTCATAGGACCACACCAAACACCTCAAAATGCCACACCAAATATCTCAAAAGACCACACCAAACACCTCAAAATAATTCACAAACAACTCAAAAGTACACACAAACACCTAAAAATGCTACACCAAACATCTCAAAAGAACACACAAAACATCTCAAAATACCACACCAAACACCTCAAAAGACCACACCAAACACCTCAAAAGACCACACAAACACCTCAAAATGCCACACCAAACATCTCAAAAGAACACACCAAACACCTCTAAAGATCACACCAAACACCTCAAAAGACTACACAAATACCTGAAAAGACCACACAAACACCTCATAAGACCACACAAACACCTAAAAATGCTCCACCAAACATCTCAAAAGACCCCCACCAAACACCTCAAAAGACCAAACAAACATCTCATAGGACCACACCAAACATCTCAAAAGGCCACACCAAGCACCTTCAAAAGGCCGCTTATATCCACAGGTCCCCCCATCCCCGATCTAGTTTTTACGCGAGTGACGACTTAGACCACGCGTCCACCGAAGTGTGTTAGAATTAAGTTAAATGTTACACGTGTGAAGGGTTGGGTTTAAAAGGAAGAAGGAGGTAAAGAGGAGGTCATGTAAGTTAGCGTATACAACCCGTCACAGGAATCATAAACGGAGTATAAAGCACAGCTGTCTGGAAACTGTTTATACAACCATGTTCAATCTCAGACTTGTCGTTTCCACTCTGACATTTTGCACGCGATTCAAGGATTGAAGAGAGGTAAGGTGAAAGTTAGATGCTTCTTTTTCATTGAATTTTTTTTAAAAGTTATTTCGAAAAAGAAACTTAGTCAAATGTGATGTCAAGGTATCTTTAAAACACTTTTAAGTAAACATAACCTCAAATTATGAGATTTGGAAAAAAAAAGTTTAAATGGTCGGTTCTTTTTAAAAGTGGTGGATAAAATAATTACGTCTTTCTTTCAAAAGGGATGAATAAGATCTGAGAGCTAAAACAGATTTCAAAAAAATTATCCCATCCAACAAGTGAATATAAAAGGTGTGTTAACTTTCTTTTCATATACGTCATATAAATAAATATATAAATTATTTTACACATACATATTAACATAAATAATAAGCTATATAAATATATACAGGATCGCAGCTATGTATACAGAGTGAGTAATAGTTTACGAATACAGACAGTACCACATGAATGATGGGTAAATACAGGTTGAAGGTACTCTTTGCAATAAATATGTTCTTCCCACACCTTTTGAAAAAAACAACATTAAATTTGGAGAGGGGTGATGTGGCAACACTGTACATGAGATTGTATATAGTCATCGGCGATTAGACTTAGACAGAAATGTGAGGTCAGTATTTTTTAAGCAGCAATGAGCTACACACAAATAGAATACTGGTATATTGCCACGGCTATTGCCTTAAGACGTTAATGTTTGGAGCCGGAATTGTTGGGGATTAGATTGTTGGCCCAAAATCTCCTATGCCTTGATTTTATTACGGTTGCACATTTGGAGAAACATCTAGAACTCACAAACTTTTTTCTTTGAGCTCAACAATGATAACTAGGGACACCCTGACTTTTCCACGAACAGTGTTTTCACGAAATGTTTGAAAAATCCATTTCGAAAACTCTTAAACTTGTTTCAAGTTCAAATAAATCATTATTACGTATTTTTTGAGTTTACGAAATAAAACGATAAAGGTATTTATATACAAAATCGAAGTTTTTTTTTCACGAAATCTTATTATTATTCGTATTTTAAAACGAAATTCATGTTTTCTAGACAAAATTTCGTTTGTTCGCTAACACGCAAATAACATTAGCGGCCATGTTGATTTCGAGTGCCGTAAAAATTAATGCAGTAGCGGTCAATGTAAAATCAACGTAGCCTCTACCATCGATGTCTATAAATATTAAAAGACTAGTCGATACATAAACAGTGGACTCGCAAAGATCGATAGTAATGTTATTCTCTTCTTTGTAGGATTGAAAATAATATACCTAAAATCATGTGTTTATTGTATTCTATTTCAAATCTAATGAGAAACATATTTATTGTGTATTTTATTTTGATAGTTTAAAAATAATCATGAACTATTTTACCCACTGGATTATTAATTTAGACGTTATTTTTATTCCCATTCAGTGAAAAAAAAAGTCGAGATATATTAAATTAATATTTCTGTGTTTTTTGTTATTCTTATCTTTGGTTGTTTGTGATCTTTGCAAGCCCTGGAGTTTCTGGTTTTCTTTGTAATTTCATTGGATCCATGTTTGTTATTGTGAGTTAGAATATCTTATCGGTCTTCATTTATGGTTTTATTTTATATAATATTTGTAAAAAATATAATATTTAAAAAAAAATGTTTTTCTGCGATATTTCCAAGAGCTATAAACCATTTTTACGACGAAATGTTTGTTTATTTGAGAAATTTTATGACGAAATTAAAAAAAAGTTTGCCGAAATTACAAATATTTACCTACCATAATATAAGGTCTTTAAATTGATAACATCTTAAAGTAATATTATTGTTATTTTATTCTTCTTAAATCAACACCCTGAAAGTTAGTTTTATGGGATTTATATCTATCTGGAGCTGGACATGTACTCAGCCTCTAAGCTGGTTAGTGCTGCCCATACAATCTGGTAGAAACCCCATGTCCTGGGAGAGTTATGGATGTGTGCTGGTTACCCGTTTCTCTTCCACACTGAATTTCTATGAGTGAGCGTGAAAGGACCCACCAATTTTGACAAGAAAGATATTTTCACATAATAGATTCCAGGGTTCTTTTTTACATGTCACAATTGACATGGGAGAGTTGGCTTTTCTTCCCCCTCCGAAGGAAGTTGTGTTAAGAATTTTATCTCACTTAAGAATTAACGTTGACCTCAGCTGGGTTCGGACCCACGATCATTGAATCGTGAAGCGAGAACAATACCCAAAGACCATCTAGATCGACATTGTTATCTTATAGGTGTTGATAATGTCTTCCAAAATAGACGGTTGCTGATCAATGGCTTGACGCATGTATACGTAAAAGTAGATATAGTAAATTTTCTAGCTGTAACCATATATTCATTCGTAAGAAAATTAGGGCTGTACAGACAAAATTATTCCTCCAAAAATGTTACCATAAGATAATAGGATAGTTTAGTGTATTTAAAAGTGTTTATGATAAATCACACAGATTACATGGCTAATGAATAATTCTGAGAAGAGTAAATGCACAGTTAACCACTCTTATTGAGTGATATTAACACGCTTGACTTTCCAATTTTAGAGGACACACACAATATTTTAAACTTAGGAGGACACACACTATTTTTAACTTAGGAGGAAACACAATATCTTAAACATAGGAGGACACATACTATTTTAAACTTAGGAGGAAACACAATATCTTAAACATAGGAGGACACACACTATTTTAAACTTAGGAGGAAACACAATATTTTAAACTTAGGTGACACAAACTATTTTTAACTTAGGAGGAAACACAATATCTTAAACATAGGAGGACACACACTATTTTAAACTTAGGAGGACACACACTATTTTAAACTTAGGAGGATACACACTATTTTAAACTTAGGTACACACACTTGTAAGTAACTAAACTACTTAAGCGAATAAGTCAATTCCATTTTATATCGAAGGGGACTTTACCCTAATGCAAAAATACTGTAGGGAACGTGTACCCCCTGCCAGGCACGTCCATTCAGTGATGTCATAAAAGGCGAGGGGGAAGAGAGAAGGAGACCAGAAAGACCACGAAAGAAATATTGATGGATAACCTCAAACAAGGAGGGGGGGAAGGAGATTAAATTTCAGGATCTAAAAAATGGAAGCTGTTGATCAGCCATGGTGAAGGACTCGATTTATACAAGACAACGGATTTAAAGATAGAATGTCCTGTAATAATAGTAATAAGTATGATAGTAATAATAATAGCAATGATGATGATAATGACATTACACAAGCTTGTGCTGAGCTTAATAATATTGCAGTTGTGGAACCAATATTTGCATTATTATCCTTCAAAATATGGTCAGCAATATTTATGCAACGTGTCTGTTTGTATGGGCTATATGTGTATGTAACAATGTATATATTAACTAAAGCTCTCATGTGAAATGAAATGTTACAAAAGGAATATTATAATTATATAAAATATGTGATTTGGAGTATAAAAATTACTTGCTATTAATTGGTTTCAAATCCGCGTTTTGAGTCAGTCATACTGCTCTAGTCATATTTAGAAGAAATCGTATGGCACAATCGTACAGGCATCATCATATAGTATTTTATAGTTTGTGACCATATTTTCAAAAAAACTATCAGTTAACTATTCCTTAGTTATAACTCCTTATAAAAACCAAACATTATTATTGTAATCATATAAAACATTTATAATATTAAAGAAATTATAATTCAATTAATTGTTGATAATTTACATTTTGTGTATGAGTGGGTTGGAATAAATAGATTTGTGTACAATGTTTAATTCATTATCACATTAAAGTGTGATTTAACAATTTTTTTAAAATTTTGAGAGAATTTTAAGTTTTATAAATGGAGTAATGTACAGGGCTATGAAATATATATGAATGCAACTAAGAAGATATCTAACACTATAAATTATAAATTAAGCTGATATGAAATTTGTTAAAAGCTGGTTGTTATAGTCAATAAAATTAATATTAAAGTATATATAATACACACAGTTATATATAATTTATAAGTCAAAATGGATGATGCTAGAGTAAACGTTAGAGAGAAAAGGTAATAGAATTTTGTTAAAAATAAAATAATATTATAATCCTTAGCTGGGTAGGATCTCATGTTCCTTGGAATAGCAGCTAGATTACCCATTAATATAAACTAGTTCCGACGCTCACTGGCATCATTCTCAGGACTAGACGTGAAATAAGTTATGGGTCATGTCACGATTTTTTGCCACAAATTGAAGAGCTTATAGAAATGTTTGTATACACTTTTTTTTCACTTTTAAATTCAAAACTTTTTTCCCTAGCGTTTATTCCAGCATCATTCATTTTGACTTATAAAATAAAATTTTGTTTACTGTAAATAAAATGCGCAGCCTTATGCGGAATCCATAAAGTGACATGCGGTCTTCCAATTTTAAAAACTACCCCCGCACACACCCCCCCACTCCTGTACTAATCAAAAGGCAACATTTTTCGGTTAAAGATATTCAAAAGTTATCATTTGCTTAAATTAAACTGTTGAAAGATCTTTCATAGCACGTACACACAAATGGCATGGTGTGCCACGTGACCTTCGTAGGAACCAAGTTTGGGATCAATGATCTAGACAATTAAAACAGACACACACCACATTAGAAATATAATTGAAAAGTACATGGGAAAAGGGGGGAGATTCCAATTTTAGCTCAAATTGAGTTAGTGCTTCCATCTGTTAGACAATCATGAGAACTTTTATATTATGGTTAAAAGAGGTCACTGTCATATTTAAATATATATGTATATCAGTATTTTCTGGGATTCTTTTTAGGTTAAAGATATAATATTTGGTGTCCTGGAAAATGTTTTAACGTGACTTACCCTTTTTTGTTTGCACCCCATCTTGGACAGACTTGAAGATTTTTTTTTAATAGCCATTTTTTATTTGCCGTTTTAGCGTCAAATACTAAGAAGGTAAAATGATATTGACTATAAAGAATAACATGACATTTTAGTTTAGAGAAGAAAGTCAACCTTACTATTTAGGATAATAATGAAATCAAAACCAAAGGAATGATAAATATGAACCACCTCGGTGGCTTCGTGGTCTAACGCACTACTCTTGCAGTAGACTAGACTGCCGGTGACGAATAGATCGAGGTTTGCATCTTAGTAGAGTGTACTGAGGGTGTTTTTTCATGAATGGTTTTCCACTATCGCTCCACGCAAATGAGGGTACACTTACTTTAACTATAACCTTCATAATCATTAAAAAATTAGAGTAATTAATACATAGGCTTAAACGTATAACACGAACGAATAGTAATAAGTGGTGTAAATATTTAATAATCATTTTTAAGATGTTATTTATTTTAAAATAAACAATTTATTGATAGTGTTTATTAATTAAGAGAACCATAAGAGGAGGCATATCAAACGGCCTTATAAATGGTTTTGTGTGGACCAAGGATCTTATTATGAGCCATCAGACAACCTCAATAAACGTCAAGGAAATATACTATTTTGTAACTCGATATTTGGTAACTGATACAATTTGTAGAATTGTGGAATGTGGGGGTTGTGCATCAGAGCTGCATTCTCTACATCAGGAATCAATTCCCAGAAATAGTTGAGTTTGCACACCAAATATGTGCAATGTTTGAAATGACAGCTAACAGTTGTGTTCTCACGTGTAATTAAACCAAACACCCGATAAATCTCGAACTACGAACAATAATATAAAAATGACTCTGGCATAAACTTTAAGGTTGGGATGTAGGCTGCGCGAGATAAGGTAAGTGTTTTTGCTTTTTTTTTTAAGCAAAACATTTTCAGGCCAAAATAAATAAAATACTGTTTCAGTAGAAATATAAAGTTTAATTTTCTTCACGTGTTGATATCAACAGTTGTTGAATATCTGTCATGAGAATTGCGTTATTAGATGACAAACTTTTAAATGAAGAGAAAGATTTGTCATTAAATTTCAGGACACACTTGACAGATATTCAAGAACTGTTTATGTCACCATGTGAATAAAGCTACTCTCCATGGTTGTACTGAATCAATATTTGATTTATTTTGACCAAAAATTTTAGTATAAAATCCGCTTAAAACACCTTTTCTTGTGTCCTCTATATGACCACCTTAAAGCCTGACAGGAACACTATTTTTTCAAAAAAAAAAAAATCCAATTTTTTGAAAAAAAAAAAGTAGTATTTTTGTTTTACATTAGATGACCTGACGATCTACGGGTAAGGTGTTGTACTTCTGTGCTGGGGTTCTGAGGTTCACTCCTCGGTTCCAGCACAGATTTATCTGATTGCCAAACCCCTTCCTTCACCCTCTGACAAGACTTGTATTAATCACATCTTATGAATGTGTGGAATGCCAGGCCTACACCGTGGTTCGGATCCCACGTTAAACTGTAGGTCCTCCATTTCATCTCACAATCACCCTACCATTACACATTAGCGTAAGTGCGTATGAAGCGAACGGGTAGTAAGACGCGGTAATAATAATAATAATAATAATAATAATAATAATAATAATAATAATATTTTTACATTAGGGCCTACTCTATTCGTTTTGTATTGTAAATATAATAAGTAAGAATTATTTTTATTCAATAAATTACGATATAGAGTTTGTTTTGAAATGCCACCACCTCAGTATTCTAATATTCAATGTGATCTATTATTCTAATATCTAATATTCAATATGATCTAACGCGTTTTAACGCACCTGCTTTAGAGGAAGTATTTTTTAGAGAGATTACTATAGTAAAGATATCTTCAAATAGATAACATTCGATGTGAATATCTCCATAATTATTATTAGATTTGATTGTGAACGCTTGTATTTTTACTTTGTTTTGTGCTATTTAAGTTATTCACTCTTCTTTATTAATAATGTATTATGGTTGAAAATAATCAAGCATTATAAACTCGTATCTGACCTACTATCATTCATGAACGTTAGTTGGGTAAAGGAAAAATAATTTAAATACAAGCCTACCAACTTTGCCATTCGAAAGAGATATAATTTTAATGAGCGCGCCTTGTTAGTTTACTGACCTGCATGACACGTGTGCTTGGCGTGTGGTCTACTCATCCTCTTGTACAGAGCTTCTGTATGTCCTCTGTCCTTTTATTCGGCTTTTACACACGAGTTACATTTATTTTAATTTTTTCTACCACATCATACTACCCCTCCAGCTAGAGTCAATTTTAATTGCGTTAATAATATAAGTATACGGAAGGTACGAATCGTATCAACATTTACATAGAGAGAAATTGGGAATAAATTTAGGAAATAAACATCCTCACTGCACTCGGACGGGATTTGAACCCTGACCTTCTCGTCACCAGAAAATCATACTAGGTGATCCTGAAATTTGTTCCGTTTACCAACCAATGCAAGTTACGTTTATTAAGGGGGCCACCTACCAAAGATCTGATACACGTCACAGATATCCACATATCTCACGTTATCTTAGAAGTGTTTTGTTATTTCCAAATATATTTCACGCCAAAATAGACGTGTAAGGTATCTTCATGGCCCTGTAAGATTCCAAACATAATATTTTAGGTTCTATGATTTTTTTTTAATATCAAAAAATTTTAAACTAAATCATTTCCAATCATGTTTCAAGTGAGATATCGAATCTTTGCGATTAAAATAAATAAATAAATTTCATAAAAAGGTCCCAACAGAACATTATAAGATAATTGAGAATTGTTTTACTAGTTTTTAAGCTTCATAAATTCCATTCCTGTAAGAAATCAATAGTAGAGCGTGAAATTAATTTTTCTATTTGACGGTACCTATAAATAGTTTCTTAAAAAGGAGAGAAATACCTTATACTCCAAAAATCACTCGATACACTTGATCATATTTGTAGTCAGGTAAGCTTTTGATTATGATACACTTTTAGTTAATGATCTATAGGAATTAGAAATTTTGATAAAAAAAATTAGTCGTTAGTGATATTATAAATAGGTGATATTACATAAATAAGCATAGCATTTTATTTGAAAAAAACTTTTTTTTAGAAAAATCTCTCAATTAATTTCTTACAATCGATTAAATAGTTTAAATAAAAGTAACAAATAAATGTATGTATTTGTAATAATTTTATACAAATGGTTACATTTTATAAAAAAAAGTTAAATGCTGAAACTAAAAATTGTTTGATACATATTATACTAAACAATAAATACTAACAATCATCTAACCTATATAAACAATATTTGTACAAACAATATTTTATTATTAAATCTATAAATCCAAATTTATTAAATAACATATACGCAGTATGGACTAATTAAATACCCTAATTAAAATAATGTGAATATCATATTTTAATTAATTATTATTTTACATTATTCAACCAATAAAGCATGTACGATATATATTATGAAAATTCAAATCGATTTAGTGTTTACATCTCTTATTTAAATATCATACTTTGAACAGTGATTAATTATTTTGTGTAAATACCAATCAAAATCCCATCAAGAATTTCATAGACCTATTGTAGGAATTTAAACTTCCTTGCATCGAGAAAAAAGTAAATATATATATATATATATAATATAAAATGGTAGAAGAAAAAGAGAGAAAAAAAAATACACACAACTCAAAATGGTGGGAAAATGCAAAACAAAATACGAATAAACTCCCGCAGCATTTCACAAGAATAATTCTGAAACGTAAAAAAAATTATATATCTTCTTAAACCATATATTTTCACACGCGAAGTAGGTTCTTAAATTTATTTAAGAACAGAATTCAATTCCAAAAATGTTCTGTATAATGGTTTAAAGTTGAACATCCAGTGCGCAGTAATGTATACAGTTTTAAATTATATTTGTCTTAAAGGAAATTATAATGGAATTAAATTATAAAAAGGTATCGTAATTCATTTATGTGTATATATATAGTGGTGACTAATCAACAACTAATACCCGCACCAGTAGTTACGTGGACAAAGACGTCAGTACCCCAATAATGCTTTGCTGATACCTGAGAGGTCAGGGTTTAACTCACAGCCGAGTATTATAGAGGTGATTTTTTATTGTATTGAATAAAAGATTGTATTTTACTATTAGTATTAAAAGTGATTAAATAAAATGTGTTTTTAACTTAAAAAAAATTGTAAAAGATATTACTCAAGTTTAAGAGGTAGATGGTAAAAAATACTTCTAAATGTATCATTCATAAATTTAAAATATCTGCCCTAGGTCACAATATAGCTGTAATAAAATCCAAATTGAATAAATATTTTACTTCTTATCAATGGTCTTTAGATGAGGGAAATACATTTTTATAATAATAAATTTGATTGGTTATAGCAGCATTTTTCAACCCCTGTCCCACGGCACATTGGTGTGTCATAAAGGGACAGTAAGTGCCCACCACGAGACTGGGGAAGATAAAAAAAAGTAACGAGAAAAAAATTTGAGTTATAAAAATATTACTTTTAAATCCATAATCATCAACAATTATATTTTTAAAATAACACAATTATTATTATCATCATTATTATTAATATTACTATCATTTTAGCTATAAAACTTTTTTAAAAAAATTAGCATCGCGCCCTTACTACCCGTCCGGATTAAAGGCCTATGTACTAATTTTGCTAGTGGTTTATAGGAATAAGGAAGGTTATATTTATAGGAAGTGTACCCACATTTGCGGTAAGGGGGAGTAAACAAACCACCCTCAGTACACCGACCCAGGTTAGAAGCTTGATCTCCCCGTCTTCACCAGTCTAGTCTAGTGCGATAGTAGTGCGTTAGAGCACACGGCGACCGGAGTGGGTTTAAACATTCTTAATACCTGTTATTTTAATGATAAAGTCTCCCCTTAAAATAACTGATGGTGTGCCTTGACAATTTTAGTGCCTTGTCCAGTGTGCCGTGAGTTGAGAAAGAATGCTAATCTCTGAGTTAAGAGACTATCAAGAAAATAAATTATAATAATACTGTTTAGTGTTATGAGGAAAAGAACAATGATGTCTACTGCCTAATAAAAGCATGTATAATAGATTAAATAGCAAAGCTATTATAGTTTTTGAATAAGGTTATAGCCGCATATAGATATTATATTATTTAGATTGAAAAATTACACCTGGACACTTGAAGAGAACCCCGGACCTTTGGCTTAGTACACCAGTGTTCTACCACTGAGCTATCCAGCAATCAATTTCCACACGTCTATCACAGAATCTGCCTTAAGCTATGTGTGAAAAATGACTCTGGGCACGGGACGATTCCTGGATAGCTCAGTGGTGATATTATTGGCGTACTAAGATAAGGTCCCGATTTCGATTCCCGTGTCCTGGTGTCATTTTTCATTTAAGGAAAAGTATGAACAGTTTTTATATCGTTAATTCTCATCAATATCGATCTAATCGACTATTACTCGCATATAAAACGGCGAGTAGTCCTTTTCAATAAATATTCCATTTATTTTTATTTTGAGTGTGTAAAATATACTTAAAGATGCTACAATAAACTTTAAAAACATTTTGACATCCATTTTAATGTGCAAGTAAAATTTAAAACATATTTCGTGAAATGTCAGTGTCTCCCGAGAATTATCTCTTTTTTTATATCTCTTCTTTTGAATTCCAATAGGGGATAATTTCCTATCGGTTACTATTACAAGCCATATAACTTGGGGCAGTATTTTTTAACCGTGCTCCGTGGATCCCTTTGAATACTCCATAGCTATTTAAGGCTTTGTGAGGCAATTTTATATATTCTATTTGTTTTTTCACTATAAAATAGCATCATTAATTAGAATTTTCAATTTTTTCAAATTTGAATAAAATATATTTGTCAAAGGCGTAGCCTGAAAATGTGATGCTTTCTGTTTGTTTGTTTTTTATAAAATAAACTTTAATAGAACCAACCGGGATTCTAACTCCGATCTCCCCGCCATCAGCAGGCTAGTTTAACACGAGATTGACACCTTACAACCATTTGGCCACAGGGGTGGGTAGCTATTGTTATGGAATGTTCTTTATATAAGTGTAAAAAAATTATGAAGGCTCGAATATAATTTTTTCATAATCCAAAGGCTCCTAAAATGCTTAGGAGACCCTACTTTTGAAGCGTTATTACCTTCCCCTTTGCCCCCCTCAACCATACATTGAGGTGGAATGGAAAGTGACGCGAGAAAAATCCAGTGTTTTTGCAGTTTTTATCGAAAAAAATGTTTTGGCAAAAATAAATAAAATATTGCTTCAGTACAAACATATAGTTTAATTTTCCTCAAATGGTGATATCAACAGTTGTTGAATATCTGTCATGAGCATGGCGGAATTATCTAATAAACTTTTTAAATGAAGATAAAAAGTTGTCACTAAATTATAAGACACTCTTGAAAGATATTTTTAAAAAAGGGTTGAAGTCACCATGTGAAGAAAATTAAACTCTATGTTTGTATTGAAGCTATATTTTATTTATTTTATCCAAAATTAATTCTTCCATAAAAACTACAAAAACATTGGCATTTTCTCAGGTCCCCTTCCGTTCCACCTTAAGAGCGTGCATCACAGGACAGTCAATTCTATGAAACTGTTGGCTAGAAATTTTAAATTTACACGAACACTATTGCACATAGATCATCTCTAATTGAACATTAATGTAGATAAAGAGCTAATAGAAGTTCCTAATACTGAACATTGTTGAAATATTAAATGTTATTTGGATAAAAAAAACTGCATTAAAAATACCGTTTTTGACCATTTTAGAATGGTTTCACAGATAAGCATTGTACACAAATCTTCATTCTGTCATAATAGGGACATACTGTAGTTATTAACAAGAAACTTTGTCGCTTTGTCCCACATCGTCACCACGGAAAATGTCGAGTAATCATTCAAATACGAATGCACTGCACACATTTCTGGCAGATCGTAGGTATTTTCTTTTCCTTTTTACTACCATACCTCACACGAGCCGGTAACTGAGTTGGGCCTGCTCTGATAAACCCTCTTAATCCACGTCTTCATGCTAT
Source organism: Timema genevievae (assembly GCA_902155825.1). Lineage (NCBI taxonomy): Eukaryota > Metazoa > Arthropoda > Insecta > Phasmatodea > Timematidae > Timema > Timema genevievae. The sequence goes on from CABFWO010000033.1 coordinate 164,173, forward strand.
TTACAAATACTTAATAATATTGTTGTGGAACTTAAATACAGACATAAAAAGTTAAATAAACTGTGAGCTAAGTTGGGATAAAAGGTGACTCGAGTTAAGGTCAGTATTTTTTGCCTTTTTTAAAAAAAACTAATAAATACTACTCCAGTATTCCAGTTTAATTTTCTATGAATATAAATATCAACAATTATTTAATATATTTGTCAAGAAAAAAGTTGTATTTGTTGATAAACTTTTTAAATGTAAAGAAAAATTTTGGTAGCGATCTTTCGTAAAATAGGTTTTGGTCGTGATCCCCTGGTTATGGAAGCGTTTTTTATGAGTCTTTTCAGTCAAATTGTTTTATCATTTTGAATTTTTAGGTTATATTTTCTTTGTTTTATTTCCTTTTCGAGCCGTTTTTATTAACCTTTGATTCATTTCTGGATTTTTTAATATGTTTCAGGCATTTATCTTGAATAAGTATATTTTTATATTCTATCAATATCTCATAAATGCATTAATACTTAAACATATTTTTTTCATAATACAGTTGTTGGAATGAAACGGTAATGTAGTCACTGAAATTTGTATCCTCTTTGCTTGTTTGGTTGTAAAATACACATTCCTGGTGAGTTGGGAGTGGTGGGTTTCTTAAGATGCAGGTATTTGTAAATTAATATTATATTAATTTAGGAAAATGCTATTGTTTGAATGTTAAAGGCTTTTTTCAATGCATCTATATATTTTTAGTTTACCTCTGTGTTTTTCGTGTTTGATTTATTCGCTTACGTTCAATACGTATTTTTGATTAAACTTTAAAGGTTTTTTGTTGTAAATTCCAAATTTTTATGTCATTTTATAGGTCAATTTTTGTGGGACCTTAAGAAAACCCCAGATACAAAGTTTTAGTCCAATCGGTAAAATAGTATCAGCTCTAGCCTAGGTACAGACAGACGGATGGACAGACAGATGGCATTGCGAAAACCAATTTTTTGTTTCAGGGGGTCATACGTCGAAATTTCCAGTTCTAACTATTTTGACGATAACAATAATAATTTCTTTCCGAGGTGTCAAAATAAAGTAAAAATGGCAACCCTTGATGTTGAACTACTACCTCAGTCTTGGGCTAATAGCTTCAAAAGTTAACCAACTTTATTATTATTATTAGCACCGCGTCTTACTACCCGTTCGGGTTATACGCTCTTACGCTAATGTGTAATGGTAGGGTGAGTGTGAGATGAAATGGAGGACCTACAGTTTAACGTGGGATCCGAAGGAGGCCTGGCATTCCTCACATTCACAAGTTGTGATTAATACACGTCTTGTCAGAGGTGAAGGAAGGGTTTGGCAATCAGATTTAACCAACTTTAATGTTGTTGTTATTATTATTATTATTATTATTATTATTATTATTATTATTATTATTTTAAATTGTGTCCCTAGTGTTATCAATATTCCAGCACTCGTTCCAAAACAAACTACACAATTTGTGCAGTTGTTCCGCGAAAAGTGTTCACAATAACCCGTAAGATTTAAAAAAGAAAAAAAATAAAGATCGTGTAATCTTTTTTGAGAGCAAAATAAAGACACAATGGATATTTTTTCCGTGGCACAATAGAAACCTTGAGGGACAAAGTGAAGATCTTACAGGACGAGATGGATGCCAAAGGTTATCTTTGTAAGTTTATTTCACGTTACATAGAAGGTTGAAAATGAGTTTAATATTAACCTTAGAAAATGAGATAAGAGGATACATTTTTTTCGTGTCTAGTTTAAAAGTATATGTTGCTAAATTATTGACAGAGAAGGTCAGAGTTTAGTTCCCGAGCGATAGGAATATTATTTTTAACACGATTTTTTTTCCCCCATGACGTTTTCGTTAGAGCCTGGGCTGCACGAATTTTAAGCTCGAATAATGTTACAGGGATGATAAAGTGGGAATTTTGAGGTGTACCTGAATTTTCGTGGAAGGAGAGTGGAAAACAATATAGTTTTTTTTAAAAAAACATTAGTTCACTTGACTGGGATTCGAATAATGACCTCCTCATCTCCAGTAAACCAGATAAGACGAGACACACACCTATTCTACGTTCTTAACAGATACAGATTCTTCACACTTTTTTTATCAACACGTCTTACTACCCATTCCGGTACGCATATGTACTCTAATGACTTAGTGATGAACAAGGTTGATTTGAGAGGAAATGTACCCACATTTTGGTGAAGGTAGAATGAAAGCCATTTATAAAACTTACTCTAATACACTTGACCGGTATTCAAACCCTGATCTCCCCGTCATCAACAGTTTAGTTTACTGCGAGAGTAGTGCCTTAGACCATGTGGGCACCGATGAGGGTTTTTCAAAAATTAATCATACGTTAACTTCCCTCAAGAAAATTCTGCCGCAATACAGCAATAGCGTTATTTTTCATTTAAAAGACCTCCCAGATATTCGTTTTAAAAAAAAGCACTATGGCAATTTTCAAAAGATTTCAAATTTTCAAAAATCAATCATGTAAATTGCCCATTAATGAATTCTCCCTTAAAATAAGTTTACAATGTTATTTGTTTTGACAAACATATCTTAGATATCCTTTTAAAACCAAATCATCAAAGCCATTTTTGACAAATACACCCCCTCCCCCTTCTCAAAACAAGAACACGGTGTTATTTTTCTTATCAAATAATTCCATGATATCATTTTCAAATGATAAAGTAAGGTTATAGAAAAAAACTCTGGGTTTTAAGTTAAAATTTAAGACTGAGTATACTTACTTACTTTATGGCACTAGAAACTCGAAAGTTTACTACCGCACTTACAAAAGTACGCCACCTATCCGTGTCTTGAGCTAGTTCTATCCAGTCCACCTCATTACAGCCTATTTTATTCAGGTCCATTCTAACGCTATCCTCCCATCTGCGTCTGAATCTTCCCACTGGTCTCGTCTCATTGGGTTTACTAGTCAGTAATCCTAACACGGTTCTAAATTCTTTCATTCGCTCTGCATGTCCTGCCCACCGTAATATACGAGACTTGACAATCCTAACAAGGTCTTATGATGTGTAGAACGTGTGTAACTCGTCATTATGCAACCTCCTCCACCCCCTAGTAACCTTATCCCCTTTTGGACCAAATATATTCCTGAGCACCTTGTTTTCGAACATCCTAAACTCGTTTTAGTCATGTAAAGTGAGATACTATGTTTCACACCCATAGAGAACAACCTGTAAAATTATTGTTTTGTATATTCAGAGTTGTACATTCCTTGAATGTCAACAGTTGTCCTTGAGATGTCCTTGAACTGTCCTTGAGATGTCAACAGCTTACTGACCGAGTAATAGCTTGCACTTCTCGATTGTATTATTTTCCTAATTAACAATAAAATATTGTAATTGCTAGTTAAAATTTTTACTAAATATTCAAACTCATTAACCCTTCCAAATGATAATAACAGAATATAACAAAGTGAAAATATGTTGATAATGAAAATAAAAACCATTGGTGTGTTTCAGTAAATAAAGCTGTATCCTCTTCAGAATTAAACTCAGGTCCATTACTTGTTCAAAAATTAATTACAATTTTTTACTAGCTTTTTTTTCCTTAATATATTTCTAATTTAAAAGTCAGTTTAATGAAGCAAAACTTTGTATACGCCGTTGATTAAGTAAAATGTATATTTATATCCTGCAAGCGTAGAGATCTAAATTGAAAATGTTCATGCTTTCATTTTAGCTTTGAGAGAGGCTCTATAAATCAGATAAGAATAAACCAAAACGACACAATAAAATAGCTTAAGAAAAACATTGAACAACTAAATTAATCCTTAACAATTGCATACGTTAATTTTTTTTGTGTGCAATCGAATACAAGTGAATTGTTGAAGTGCCAATTATCATCACATATTCCATGGTTTTTGAGCTTTCAATGTTAAAGATTAAATATCTAGACCCCGGCCACTTTTATAAATAAGATGAATGTTTTTTAAGACATGCTGCTCATTAATATAATTTAGGACTCCAATATTGGGATATTTGCTAAATATAACACCCTTGGATTCTACTACAAACCAACAAAATAAGGCACTCATTATGTATATATTACTAAGAAAAGGGTAGTTTGACCAATATTTCTGACTCAAAAGCTAGTATCACCCCTTGTTTACCAATTGCCTGTTTAGTTTTATTATTAATATATACAATTATATAAACTTGTGTAGTATCCATCTGGGTAAAATACAATCCGATACAGGTCCATGTACAATCACCGACTAGGGCCTTCCCTATTTATTATTTTCTTTACTTCTCTACCTCCCCCCCTTCTTACACACCCCTCCACACCCCCATCCAACCCAAATTTAAATCGGGCGAACCAATGCACATGTTAGCTCATCTCCGACGAAGTGTTGGTTGAAAGAAGAAGTGTAGAAATACGGCCCGGGAGGTTAATAGGATCAGTAGTCAGGTGGTCGGGGGGGCGGGGGGGCGGGGGG
>CABFWO010000033.1:171578-194428 GCA_902155825.1 Timema genevievae
GTGTGTGTGTGTGTGTGTGGGTGTGTGTGTGTGTGTGTGTGTGTGTGTGTGTGTGTGTGTGTGTGTGTGTGTGTGTGTGGAGACTGTCACAGGACTGACGGGGTTCTAGATGGACCATTGATTGCGGCAAAGAGCTAGGACAAAATAACACACCTGAGAATAAATGTGCGATGCACTACAGATATTCTATCAAACCTTTGTATAAATAATATTCACTTTTCTCGTTGGGGGCTTAACCCTCAAACCCCCTGCGAGTTTTCTTTGCAAGTGGATGTAATCTAATGTAATTCCATCGTTGTGTTGAACGTAACAACTTAAAGTTACCGATATTGTATTGTATATACCGCAACGACTTTAAAGTTGCTCCACCATTTTGAATTTGGCGGGAGGGGGGGAGTAATTTTTTTTAAATTTTTTGTAATTTTCCCGTCGGTTACAGGCTAGAAGCTATAAGTTTGCCAAATTTCAAGTTTCTAGCTCATTAGGAAGTGGGTAAATATCAATATCAGTGAGTGAGTCAGCCATGTGGTTTTATAGTAGTATAACTTATAAGCAGAGCCCTGATTTTTATGTCCTAAGAATTATAAAAAAAATTGCCAATAAAGTTATCTAAAATTGTCACGAAATTACTACAATTTTTCAAAAAAATTATCCACAATTATAAACAAAACCTTGTAATAAATTAATCCTAGTAATTTAAACGCACTCTTTACAAGCTTGTTAACAAAAAAATACATGTGCAATGAAAATACTTTAAAAATTAAATTCTTGCATTCTGATCACTACAAACTGGTTGAATTCTCACCAGAAATGTATATTTTATAAATAAACTATGAATTCTGATAAATATAATATTTATTTACAAATATCTGTTTCAGAATTAATAGCTACCCCTTCCCAAAGCAACCCTCTCCAGCCCAGTTGCAGTTTCCCCAGTAATGTGTATATTTGAGTCATACAAGCAAAGAGGATACAAAGTTAATTGACTAATTTATCTTCTTCCAGCGACAGATGTGTGCTGAAAAAATGTATTTATATATAAAATATCAATATTAGACCCTATTAAAAAAATAGTACTTCTTCGACATAGATCTTTTAAAAGTACTAAAAAATGCCTTAAAATGACTCAAAAATGACACAAACCAAAAAATATTACTTAAGATTCCATAATTACAAAAAATAACCAAAAATTACCATAAAATATACATTCCTGCAACCAGTGGATCATGAACCATGTTTATCCACTTATAAGCATTGACTGTGATGAACCTAAAAAAAAGTACATGTCATCAAAATCCGGACCGTAAATAAGAGATTTGAAACTAAATAAATTACATTGATTTAGAAACATAATGCAAATCGTATTTCAACAAAGATCATATAATATGATATAATATGCACTGTTACGGAAACATATTATTTGTTCCGTGTAACTTAAGCTCCCCATTTCAAAAAACTTTATTTAAAAAAAAATTGTCCAAAACTCGAATAGTATTTTTTTTTATTTTTTTTTAATAAAAGATGCTTAATTTGAATGGTTCCGTAAATTCACAATGCCAACCTATCTCTTATCTCAAATAGCCGCAATGATATGTTAAAAACTGTAAATTTCCCCTTATTTGAAATAAGCTCAAAGTGATTTTTATGATAAAATAAGCTGCACCATTTTGTTTGTGATGTTATATACATGGCCTTGATACGGGTTATAATTAAAATCATTAGAGCCAATCTTGAGATAATTGGTTTGATATCTTTTCGCTCTTAGGTAAACCAGGATAAATTTTAAGGTAAGATAGCGTGTAATGATATTGTTCGGGAATCACAATTCATGAGTTTGGTTACTAAACTGATTACATTGATGTGATTTGTTGCTAGGCTATAATTGAAATAACTTTGGAAATTTAGTGAATTATTTATTTATTTAGAGTCATTGGTGAGTGAAACAAGATAAATATGCTAGCCGTTACTACACAAACACTGGTGTTTCACTTCTTAGGGAACTGGGAGGCTTAGAATGTGATAGATCAAGATTGATTCATTATCGTGACCAACGTGGAATAGTTATAGTCCCGATTCCGATTAGGGGATTAATTTAGAAAAAAATGTCTCAACGAACGGTGACTATTTAGCAATTGTCTTCACCTCTGCTTGCCAACAGGATTGTTTTCAAATATTTGGTTTTAGAATATTCTAGTAACGGAATGTATTCGTCCCTCATCTCTCCCTCTTGTACTTAGAGAATATTTTGCTTGGGTGGCTGATTGAGAGAGACAGAATTATGTGGCGACACGTAGATATTTACTGCGAAGTAGATTGTAAACTAAATACATCTTGAATATCATTAAGTTTGACTAGATTTGACTATCTCTCTTAATTTATCAAAAGGGATACGTGTGAAATAGAATCGTTACAGCTATTTACACAAATTAATTTAAAGAGCCTTATCAAAACCCGCTGAAAATCAAAATTGGGAACCAAGACTTGGAAAACATAGACCAGTTCAAGTATCTGTTAGGTCTGCTGATAAAGGATGCGTACTGTAACAAGGAAATTAGGTCGAGGAAAGAGAGCCATGGCCAAGGAAGCTTTCAACAAGAATAGAATACTGCTGACCAGCAAGTTGAGTTTTGATTTAAGGAATAAACTGAACAAATGCTACATTTGGAGTATTGCACTCTATGGAGCTGAATCTTTTACTCTCAGGAATATGGAAAAGAAATATTTGGAGAGCTTTGAAATGTGGTGCTGTAGAAGACTTGAGAAGGTCAGGTGGACAGAAAGTCCTAAGAAGAGTAGGTGGAAAGAGAACCATTTTGGGTGTGATACTTCGGTACAGAACAAACTGGATCGGACACATCCTTTGTAGGAACTGTGTTGTGCACGACGTCATAGAAGGAGAGGTTAAGGGAAATAAGAGTTTGGGAAGAAGGAGGATTCAAATACCAGATGACTTGAAGGAAATAAGAACATTCTGGGAGATAAAGAAGGAGGCAGAGGACAGGGTGCACTGGCGGTCAAAGTTCACTGACAAAAGGAATGGATCGGTCGTAAGACAGAACACCTAATAATAATCAAAACCATTGATACCAAGTTTTAGGAAACAAAGGAACCAGCTTTTCCCAGAGGCGTGTGTTGTAAATTAGTTTTAAAAAGTCAAGATTTAAATAAATGTACCAAAGCTAAAGGCACCCCCTAATTGAGGTTAAATATACTCACACTACTGTATTTCTTATGGGACTGGCGATTATCAAATTTCAAAATCATTAAAAGAATCCTAGCTTATCTTAGAATATTTTCTTGTGATCCTATTAAAATCTGAATCCATTTGTATGAGAAAGGCTAGGTTTATATTCGTAACAACTTATATTAATCTCAGAATTGCGTTATTTTGCGTTTAATGCCGTTGAAAACTAGCTAACTCTACCTTTCTATAACTAAATGTACTGTACATATTGATAGGTTTCACCTCAATTTCAGAGCGAGCCATATTTTTTATTAACAAACGTTTTCTCAAATAACGCGGAGATTCTGAACGTTTGAATAACCTCTCAGCAATTTGGTGAAGGGTAAATGAGAGATTGAAGTTAATAATGCTAAATAGTTGTATAAGATTAATTTATTGCATGGTTAAAGTTTTCTTTGGATTTAAGTGACTAGGCCAATACTCATGCAGTTTAATTCCAACAAGGCTTAAGGCCCCAGATTATTTATTCTATACTTGATATCCAAACCCTATCCTGAACTAAAAAATATATATTCATCTCCGCATTCATTTTATTTGAGCTAAAATGGGTTCTGGGATTTTATTTTTTGTGGGACTAAATAGAACCGCCTTCAGCTGTTAATATTTCAGACATTTTTGGTTGTATGGGAAGTATGGATCTAATTTTCACCAAAGAGGCTGCTGTCCAGGTTTTACTTCTTTCATTCGAGCAAATGTTATTCACCATTCGAGATACTACAGCTCTATGAATCTATTATCAACACGAACCAACATTACAGTGTACCGCACTTGCTAGTGACTCAAAAACTACCATTAACTTCCATCGTACTAGATAGCTAGTGACCCGTAATAAACGTGATGTGGCTATCTCATTACCAAATAATCTAATAGCTATATAATTAGCTACTAGGGGTCGTGTGTCTTGTAGTAGAATGATTTAGAATAAAAATGACACAAAGTTCAAACAAATATATTATCCAGTTTCAGGATTACGGTCCAATTTTAGTAGAACGCACCTTTAAAAATAGACAAACATAATTAATTTCAATCAACACTGATAATATTTTACTATATAATTAGCGATATTTTAAAGATACATTAGTTGAAAATATTCAACAGGCATAGAAACTACATATCACATGAATTCTCGTGTGAATACGTAAAAGTTTATCAATAATTAAAAGTTTTCCTAGCGTCTGACATCTTAGCTCAGTCGGTAGAGAGTCTGTATACTAGGTTAAGGGTCCAGGGTTCGATTCCCGACATGGTCGAAAAGTTTATCTTCAGAAAATGCACGTTAAATACCTCAAATTATAAAAGTAATCTTGCTGTCAGAAAAGGCCCCTACTATGAAAAAAATTGGACTCTTAGTGCCTATTATCAACAAGTTAAGTTCTATGATAGTGGATCTCAAAGTGTGGTACGCGTACTTCCAGGGCTACATGCGTGACTTTTATGGGGGAATGCGAGCAGCTATCGAGAGTAAATTGTCAAAATGAAAAAAAATTACAAGATAACTAAACGTGGCGCAGGGTCAAAATTAATGTGGCGTGGAGTTTTCGAGATGATCGATTACCTGACATTTGTAATTTTACCTGTCATTTGGGGTAATTTAACTTGGAGGTGCGTTAGACTTTTATTCATTACCAAGGGGTCCAATATAAAAACATTTAGAGAGCCACTGCTCTACGATATAAGAGGTAAGGTTGAATAGGGTGGAATACAACAAGACGCACCAGTGTTTGTCTAACGAGAGGATGGTAGATCACATGGTATAAAATGCCTGTAGACATCAAGTCAAAAGTCAATTATAAATACAATTGTGATTTTCCCATACCTTCTTAGCCAATTCGGGTGTATTTCCTCTAAATATATTCCTCCATTATAAGGTTAATTGACTAATAAAACTTGTGCCAACCGCTTTAGTGTGTTACGGTAAACTGCGTTAATCTAGTCGAGGATTTGTAAGCGATTAGTCTCGAACACCAGACGGGTGTATTGAGTTATTTTAAATAAATCGACTTCCCACTCTTCCTACATGTGAATTCAGGTACAACACAATGTATTATTACCTTACTCGTCACTATTGTAAATATTATGATAGGTTGGATGGCTAGTAAGTCACAGGGTTTGTGAAAAAAAATAGTGTATTAGTTTAAAAATTTGTTTAGTTTTCAACATAATTAATTTAATTTATGATTAAAAAGAATTCATTAAAACCCGCATGATTCTTGCTTGATGTATAAAATATTTAAAATATTTAGAGGCATCTATATATTTTTACTAGATGACGACCCTTAACGTTCAATATCCAACCTAAAATTTAAGGGGGAGGGGGGGACGTAGTGCAAGGTAGCAGTGCCCAATCCAACTTTGGAAGGAAATTTTGGCGGTAGTCTGGGGTTAAAAGTAGTGCACAGACCACCTATGCCCTAGATAACTTAACTGCTTAGTTTGAATACAGTAATGCACTTATATCTGTTTCTGATCGGCTATTCTCAAGCTAATGCAACCAATAAGCGAAAAAGATGGATAGTATTCATCTCCTTTCGAAAAACGGGTTCGATGATTCCAACATACTATTGCTCTAGTATATACTAACGGATCAAAGCTTGACATTGCTCTATCACTGAACTATTCTGAATTATTCACGTGTTTTTCATCCATTGCTTTTTCCAGCCAATGGCCTAGGTCAGTTTTTTATTCAAGCCACTAGGCTTGTCATAGCTTAATATGCCTTATAATCTAACTTAAGACTACGATAGGTACAACATCCAGTCCCCAGCTGTTAGTTTATCAATGTAAGAGGGTAAACCCACTTTTCGCTTACGTTAAATTTTTCGGTCATGCCAGGAATTGAACCCGGGACCCTTAGCTTAGTAGACAAACAGGCTACTGACTGAGCTCAGGTGTTAGATCGTCTTGGTTCGTACCTTGGTGAATCTTGTGTGATGTTGAAGACAACACGTGATGAATCGAAAATAAAGTATCTTGGATAGAAAATACATACACGAGTATTACAAAGTAAAATAGAAAAGATTATTTATATTTACTTTCTTTCTATCTTACAGGTAGAGAAAGTATGGTGATCGTCAAAAAAATCGAACTCGAGATTTTGATGAATCTTGACGTTTCATGACTCCCTGAAACCGAAAAAGTGGTTTTTGAATTTCCGTCTGTCTGTCTGTCTGTACCTCCAACTAGAGCCTAAACTATTTTACCGATTGAGCTGAAACTTGATATCTAGGGTTTTCAGAGGGTTGCCCCGAGGGGTTTTTGGAATTGGATATCTACCCCTAAAAATTAAGGGTAGTTTACTGATGGGAAAAAAGAGAAAAAGTCGATTTTCTCAAAATCGGCTCTAACGATTTTGATTAAATTTCATTTATAAACAATAATAAATATTACAAACAAAATGGCTACTCTCAATATTTCGGCAAAATGGCTTTAAGGGCTCCGGTCTGATGCGTAAATTAACATTTTTTATAATAGCTCCGAAACTATTTGAGATATGAAATTACTTAGCATTACAAATATGTATATATATTTATAATACAGATATTTTATCCGAAACATATTTTTATAAAATCAATAACTTTCAATCTATACGCAATTATATAATTTTTTTAACTTTTTGGACATTAAAGTTTAAGTATTGCGACCGTAAAAAAAACTAACCTGAAATGTTGATGGATGTCGACGTCTCATGACCCCCCGAACCCTAAAAAATAGTCTTTGCAATGCCGTCTGTCTGTGTGTCTATAAAAACTTAAAATTAAGGGTAGTTTACTGAAGGGCGAAAAGAGAAAAATTTGGTTTTCTCAAAATCTGCTCAAACGATTTTGATTAAAATTCGTATCTAGGCGTTGATTAAGATTATAAATAAACTGGCTATTTTCATTTTCCTATGAAAATGATTTTTAGGGTACTTTACAGAAGCGTTAATTTCCGTATCTCCACAACTATTTGAGAAACTAAACAACTTATCATTGCAAAATTGTAGGACTATTAGAAATAAAAAACTTTTATTTGACATATATTTTTATAAAAGCAACAGTTTCTGAGATATTTGCAAATATATTAATACAATTTTGTGAGCTTTAGTTGTAAACATATACTACTTAAGTCTTAACGCAATAATTCTCCAATGCCATAGAGTAATTAAATATAAGTATCTAAAAAAGTATGTTATTTTTCCTTAAAGCTCTTAGGAGAAATGTTTGCACAGCAATGATCTATCTCCATTTTAGACTCAATAGTCAATATTTACATTTTTTATTGGTCAAAATGTATAAATGAATAATTAAATATCAATGCGATGACTTGAAGATCTGCAACACCTTATAAAATTTTAAAATTTTAACCATAAATCGAAATTTTAATACGAAGTGTTGACCCTTGTGGAAGACATTAAACTGTTTGAAATGCTCTTAGGTGGACAAAGATGCGCCTCTTTTCTCATTGATTCTATATCATTGTATATTATTTTATGCGTGTTCTTATGTGTAGTGGTAATGATACAATGTACATTATTCCGTTCAGAAATCTTAGGAGTTTATAGAAAAAGAGAGAAAGTCTGTGCGGTGCGCCGTACCATTTATTTTTATTTTAACATATTTAAATACATCAATCCATCGTATGTTTTATCTAGAGGTGTTGCTATCAACGTTTTTATTTTAAGATATTTACATTAATATGAATTAAGACTATTAGCTTTGGCAATTTCATAAATTTCCCTTCTTTAAAATATAGGCATTATTAAAATATTTACGATTTGATTTGAGAATTTGGTTTTAATCACCGCGTCACCTGTTCAGGTTATAGGAACATATGATAATTAATATGAATTAAGACCATTAGCTTTGGCAATTTCATAAATTTCCCTTCTTTAAAATATAGGCATTATTAAAATATTTACGATTTGATTTGAGTATTTGTTTTTTTTCACCGCGTCACCTGTTCAGGTTATATGAACATATGACAATAATTCTACTGGGATAAGAATGAGAAAGGAAACCTTTTAGAGTTAATATACCTGTATTTGCATAGAAGGAGAATGGGAAACCATTTAGGGAAAGCCACCCTCGGTGGACCCCACAGGTTTTCGAACTCAGATCTCTCCTCCATTAGGGTTCCAGTCCAACACGAGAGTAAATCCTTAAGCCATTCGGTTAGTGAAGTGAGAGTCAATCCTCAAAATGCAATAAAATTAACAATTTTTATTTTATATCTTTTAGAAAAAAAAACTTTAGATAATAGGTGGCACACTAGACTAGTTCAGAATTCAGCTAGTCCTTAAGTGGCACACTATACTAGTTCAGAATGCACCTAGTCCTTAAGTGGCACACTATACTAGTTCAGAATGCACCTAGTCCTTAAGTGGCACACTATACTAGTTCAGAATTCAGCTAGTCCTTAAGTGGCACACTATACTAGTTCAGAATTAATCTGGGCCTCAGGTGGCACACTATACTAGCTCAGAATTCACATAGCCCTCAGTTGGAACACTATACTAGCTCATAATTCACCTAGTCCTCAGTTGGCACACTATACTAGCTCAGAATTCACATAGCCCTCAGTTGGCACACTATACTAGCTCATAATTCACCTAGTCCTCTGTTGGCACACTATACTAGCTCATAATTCACCTAGTCCTTAAGTGGCACATTGATCAGAAAAGTTTCGGCGTACATGTGCTGGGAGAATTTCACCGGACGGTCTAGAAGGTTACAGCTTTCACCGCTAGAGTTGTAAAAATATCTCCGTGTCAGAAGTTTCTGTGAAGAAGAGCTAATAGGCAAACAAACATATATTCGCGTGTTCGTGAATTTGTTTAGACAAGTGAAAATAAACTGAGGGAAGCAAAAAAATAACAAGAATAAAGAAAGAAAATACGCCTGAGCTTAACTAGAATAATATACTACTTAATCAGTTCCAATAGCTAAGTAGTTAGAGCTGTCAATAAAAAGTAATGGGGAGTCCTGGCTCGATTCCAGATGGTTTGCCTTGCATTGTTTACCTTTCTGTTAAAAAGTAAGTGGCAGAGTCGGCTATCGGCAAAGAGTAACTAGCTGGTTGATTTTAAATAACTCAGTGGCGGTAGAACATTTTTGTAAGGGGTGGGGGGACTAGTAGAAATGTAGATTTTTGAGAGGCTTGGCCCCCTTAGACCAAGGGAAGCTCATCCCTCTCACCTTCTCAAATTCTTGAAACTTGGAAACTATTTATAGTGGTCTTTGCCTATAAATTAAAGAGAAAAAAAGAGATAATTCAATAGTAAACAATTATTGGGTGAATATTCTAAATAAACTGAAAATAACTAATGAGCAATAAATAACCTTGAGTAACTATATAAATTTTGTGTTCAATGAAAAATAACAATCTCAATAATTATAAATATAGTTGAGTTCAATGAAATTTAAATTTATCGAATCTTTATTTCCCTTACAAATCCCGAATTTTGAAAGAGAATCTTAGAAAACATAAAAAGCCAAAATCTAATTTTTTTGCATTGGTTTGATTTGTTTCCCTAAAATTGTGAATTTGTTAGGTTTAATTGATAAATTAATGCTTGTGGTTTTGTTTTTGGGTTGTATCAAATAACTATGTTTAGCTAAACTTCTAATAATAGCATCATGATAACTAATAAAAAATAAATTAAATTCAAAATTGGGGGGGGGGGAATATTTGTTTCAAATCTAGAGGTCTAAAATTTTCTCGAATACTAAGGACTTGAAGGAACGAAGGACTCATACCTAATATTAGGTCTAAGTAATTATAGGTATCATCTGCTTTAGTGGCCGCATGGTATAAGGCGCTACTCTAACAGAAGACTAGACTGCCATTGACGGGGAGATCGAAGTTTGAATCTCAGTCAAGTGTACTAAGAGTAATTTTTCCAAAATAATTTTCCACTCTACCTCCATGCAAATGATAGTATACTTCCATTAAACATAGCCTTCCTAATCTTTAATATGATTAGAGTAATTAGTACATAGGCATATAACCTGAACGGGTAGTAAAACGAGGTTCTTTAAAAAAAATTACTTCTGCCAGAATAAACGGAATATTCACTTTGATAAAGCCCAAACATGTTTAATGGAATAATGTGATCACATTTCGCCCAACCAATCACTAGACCGTATTAAACAAGTTATTGTATTTAGGAAATTTCACATCGCGATTAATCGGTTAACAAAATGTGCTTTCAAATCCAAATTAATAGTTTGAACTAGTACTTATTTTGCAAACATCCAAACAAATCATGTTGAAAAACATTTTAAATGTGTTTTTTAATCGTTTTAGAAAGATAATTAAATGATAAAATGAAATTACAAAATGTGGCTTTGAATGAGGCTTAGATTCATTTATAAAATCAATCAAACGTGTTTTCACATTAAAACCAATATAAAACAAAAAAAGAAGAGATCATTTTATTATGTTGATATTACATTTGTACACACTGCTACATTAAAGTATAATTTCTCTTATAATTCGCATACATGCCGTTGATATAGTAAGACGCTTTGTTTATATATATATATATATATATATATATATATATTATTTTTGGCTCAAACCAACTATGGGTGGAGTTTGGGCTATGAATAATACAAAATCCTTATAAACTTACATCGGGAAAATTATGTTAATATCATTAAATTGTTTCCAAAGTTTCGGCATACAGCGCTGGGAGAGCAAAGCTATTCAAGCATGCGTGTGCAAAAGGTTGCATAAGAGTTAGGCGCGCGGCACTACACACCTCTAAATCTTGAAGCACGGAACATACCACAATTAATAGTTAACAAAACCCCAGTCTAACTAGGAATGCAAACACGTTCTGAGGGTCAACATTAACGGTCCTACATCACAGAAGGTGCTTGCATTACATCTGCAGTGCCGCGCGCCTAGCTCTTATGCAACTTGTTGTACACGCATGCTTGACCAGCTCTGCTCTTCCGGCGCTGTACGCCGAAACTTTGAGCATAATTTATTGATATTTGTATAGTGTTCAGGATGTAAGTTTATAGGGATTTTATATTACTTTTGGTTCAAACAAGCTATATGTGCTATATACATATATACACACATATATATGTGTATATATATATGCATATTGGTTGGAAACTCATAGCCCAAATTGCTAAAATATTAATAATTTGAATATAAAGTCCGTTATTTAAAAAATGGAAACTCATGTTGCCACAATGGAGGGGAAAAAATATAACAATTGTATATTTTATATTCTAATTCTGTTTAATTATTTTGGACCCGCTTCGGTGGCTGCTTGGTCTAATGCGCTACTCTCGTGTTAGACTAGACTGCCGGAAACGGGGAGATCGGGTTCACTAAGAGTGGTTTTCACTCTCCCTCCACGCAAATACGGGTGCACTTCTTCTAAATTAAACCTTCAATATACCCAACACACCAGTATAATTAGTACATAGGCCCGTAACCCTATTGGGTAGTAAGAAGTGGTGCTAAAAAAATATATATATTTTATATTTAAGTTATAAAGTAGTTCATAAGCAAGTATTATTGGGATATTTTGATAATTTTCTAGATTAACTCTATTAATAATTAATCACTCAAATAAGACATATTTTTAAAATACCAAATGTTAATGACTTTCTATCAGTGTTGCTGGTCGAAAGTGGACTTCCTATAAAAATCTCTGTTTATCTTGTCTCTTAATTGGTACCTACCAGATTTTTAAATATCAGATTATTTATTAATAATTTTTTATTTCTGAATTCTTGCAACATATTTAAATGCCCTGGTAGACAATCCATTTCAGGGGGACCACCTCAGTAAGCAATAAATTGTCGCTCAGATGTTCAGTTCTAACGCAATATTTAATTATATGATGCGTTATTTCAAAATATGGTTAACGCCAAAATAAAGTCGCGAGATTCTAATAGGGCTCTTTTTCCTTAAAATCCCTATATTTGGAGCTTTATTAATATAAACAAATGTGATATTAGCCGATTTTAAAGGGCATTTTAAGAATATTTTCAGAGCTCTTAGACTAGGCTTGATGAAAAAGAGCTCTAGATTGAGCCTTCCTCTAACAATTAATACATTCAATTGTTTGATATTTGAGAACTTGCAGCGAGATTTTCTTTTTACCTGAAGATAAGGAGTTTGATAGTTTTATTTCCCCTCTTTCTTATTGACATGACAAAGTGTGATTATAGGTGAAGTGCCAAAGGTAGTATAAGCCTAGATATAAAAGAAAAGTAGTTCCAGAAAACGACACAGACCATCTGATTTTAAACTGTGTGGCCTGACAGAGATTGATACCTTTTCGCTGACCAAGGCTGCTGCCTTAACATTATAAGCTATAACTTTACGTAATAAATATATTCATAGATTAGTCCTAATCTGTAGACATATTCTATTTTATCTTGTTTTCTTGAATCAACACTAATTTTAAAATCAAATAACAAGTCCCGTGAGAGTACTAAAAACTCTCGAACGAATTGGTAACAGATTCGGAGAGCTGCGAAATCTGATAAACTATCCTCGATTGAATCCATCAGACCATGATGACGAGTGAAGAACCATTTCAATACTCCATCCCAAAACAAGTAGAGGAAAACAAAAGATAATAAGAGCGTGTGTTGAAGTAGCGCAGTGGAAACTTTGAAGATTATAAAGAGCCCCCTTCCCACCTCCCATTTACATGCAAACAACTCGACAAATCTCCTCTCACAGTGCTCGGGATCTGTGGAAACTTCGTAAGCCATCAACAAGATTCAAGCACTTGAAATTACCCGTTACTTTAATTCTCACTCTCTTTCTCTTTTTCGTTATAATCAAACGTTTCGGGTTTAATTTTCAAAGTAAAAGTGTTGAGCTTGTCCCCCCTCCCCTCAATTCCACCCAATTCCCCCCTTCCATCTCTCTCGGTGAAGCTTGAACCATCGGGGCAAAAGCCATCGCACCGGTAATCTGGGGATCAAATAGTAAAACATGCTCCTTGATTACGGAATGTTTCAGCTAATCTTTGTCCACGGGGGCGCTAGTTGGAAGTTGTATATACGTGCTCCAAATACTTCACATGTAAAACTTTGGTTGATTTATTTTGTACGTTTTGTAATTCCCTGATATTTCCAGGTTTCATAAACTGGAGATAACTGAAAAAAAAAAAGGAACATACTTTCTAATACATAGGATGTTCGGAAAATCATAACCCAAACTGCACATAAAATTTGTTTGAACCAAAACTAATATAAGATCCCCTATACATTTACATCCGGGAAGCTATTCTAATACCATTAAATTGGGTCCAAAATTTCGGCTTACAGCGCAGGGAGAGCAAAGCTGCTCAAGCGTGCGTGTATGACAAGTTGCATAGGAGTTAGGCACGCGGCACTGCACACCTCCAAATCTTGGAACACGGAAGCAAAACATGCCACAATTAATAGTAAACAACACGTTATTAGGGTAACCATTAACGGTCCTACATCACAGGAAGTGATTGCCATTATTGCGTGTTAAGTGCCACGCGCCTAACTCCTATGCAATTTGTTGTACATGCATGCTTGAACAGAATTGTTCTCTCGGCACTGTACGCCGAAACTTTGAACACAATTTAATGGTACTAACATAGTTTTCTGTATATAAGTGTATAGGAATTTTGTATTAATTTTGGTTCAAACAAGCTATATATACAGTTTGGGCTATTAGTTTTCAAGCATCCACTATGATTACAGTTTGCGACAAAAATTGTCATGAATATCTTCTCATAAAACTATACCTTAATAGAATAATTAAACCATATTATTTTGGAATGTATATGAAACACTTTTTAGCAATTCATTTTGAGAAAAGAAATGCAATTAAGAATAAAACAATTTTAAAAAGTTTTTAAAATGTGTATAAACTACCCTCAAATAATACTTTACTAACAAAACTAAACCAAATTCGTATGAAAAGTAAAGTATACCAAAGAAAATGATGGAGAAGAATTATGTAGGTTAAATACCGCAAAACATATCAAGAAAGAGATTGAAGGAGGAGTTAACAGCAAGTGTTTGTGTGAGAGGAGATCAATTAAAGGAGGAAGAATTGTATTAGAAGAAAAAAGGAAGATGGAGGCATTTTACAAGACTGACCCGGCCACAGACCGAAAATATCGAAGGTGATGATTTTGTATTTACTATGTAGAACCCTTTCTTAACAAAAAAAAAACTATAGATATATAATTTTTTAATTAAAAGTTTCCAAAAATTGTAATCAGTAAACTACTTTTAAACTAATATCTACCAAAAAAGAAGTACATGCTTTTATTTTTCATGTCAAACACTTTTCCTTCATACATTAATTTTGAACAAAATATTTAAAGCCCTTTTTGAAGAGTTTTTTTGCAATTTTCAAAAATCAGTTTTTAGTGAAACTCTCTTAATTTGAGGGCTGAAATAAAAAATAAAAAAACCTAAAGGTATGACCATTTAATATCTTTTAATATAAAGTCTGAACCAAATTCATGAAACCATTTCGGCTATAGCCCAGTGGTCAGACTGAATATTGTAATACCTACTTTTTTGAGTTCGGGAGTAAACGAAACTTCACTTTCACTCATAATATTGAGGTCGAAAATATTTACGAATTCAGTACTTTATTTGTATGCAAAGCTATGAATAAAAAAATTCTCGTTTTAGTCACCGTTTTATATTACATCCTTGATACAAGAATCAACAAAGACTAAATAATGTGGAAGTGATATAGGTGAAATAATGCGAACTATGATCCAAACTTTCATATAAAAGGCTTTCTTTATCTAACAGAGAAGTTACAAGATCTACTTTCATTATTTAAAAAGTCAAGTCATGCTATCTGTATCTGTCACTTTTGTTAGATACTATCGAGAACTATTAAAACACTAATAAAATTATAAAATGTTATCAACTTTGGTAAAAAAAAATGTGTATTTATTAAAAGGATTTTTCGATAAATATTGAACCTTAATGGCTTAATACTGTATATGCGCTTTTAATTCTAAAATTGTGTTTAGAATACCTGACAATTCCAGTGAGCGTCTAGACTCTAAAGGTTCTCTGAGCTTTCTCTGAGTTTTTCAAGTTTTTCCTGTCCGTATCAGTTCTGAAAACTAATAAGCCAACTTAACTTTTCAACCAAATGGACAGTGCAAAATGTTGTCATTCATTCGTATTACAAACTTTTAGACCAGTGTTTCTTAAAGTGATGGTAATGGAAAACCACCAAATGGAAGTTAAGTGCACTGGGAAACCACTAAATGGAAGTTAAGTGCACTGGGAAACCACCAAATGGAAGTTATGTCCACTGGGAAACCACCAAATGGAAGTTAAGTGCACTGGGAAACCACCAAATGGAAGTTAAGTGCACTGGAAAACAACCAAATGGAAGTTAAGTGCACTGGGAAACCACTAAATGGAAGTTAAGTGCACTAGGAAACCACCAAATGGAAGTTAAGTGCACTGGGAAACCACCAAATGGAAGTTAAGTGCACTGGGAAACCACCAAATGGAAGTTAAGATGCACTGGGAAACCACTAAATGGAAGTTAAGTGCACTGGGAAACCACTAAATGGAAGCTATGCGTACTGGGATTGTTCTGTTAAGAAATGAGTCTGTAGCGAGGTCAACTCAGCCTCGTGAGTACAAAATGAGGAGCTGCGAACGAGAAGGTAGAGGCTGAAGTCTAAAAAACTGATATTAGTGGCCAGTGGGCTCATTGTGCGGATCTGGCACCTTCTATACTCAGAAGTTGACACTATCTTCACCAATATATGACAGCCAGTATGGCTCGATTGGAGGGTGACGATATGGAGTTATTGTGGCTTTATGGATTATGGTATTTACAAGATTCTAATAATCTACCATTATAAGGATCGAGAGTAAGAATGAGATTAGGGGGTGGGGGTTTATACCTGTGTAGCTATGTTTATATTTGTAATCTTGATCAACAAAGAAAAGCTTCTTCCAAAGATGAAAAAAAAATTCCAAATCATGATACATTTTAATGAGAAATTAGCAAAGATTTTCAAATGAAACTTTGTTTTTTATTAATTTTGTAGGAAACCACTTCGGTGTTAGAACGGTTCAAGGAGTTATTCTCGCAATAAACTGTACTGCCAATGAAGGAGAGATCGTGGTTCAAATCTCGGTCAGGTGTACCAATAGTGGGGTGTTTTTTCCCCCTTTAATGGATATGCTTATAAATTTCTCTACAACTAAGGTGAAGGTTTTTGATAAGGACGGACCAGGAAATGATTGTCAGTTTAGTATAAATGGAAAACTGTCATAGCAAGTGAATGATTTTGTGTATCTGTGAAGAATGTTCTTTAAAAAATGGAAGGATATATTAGTAAATCGACAAGAGGGTGAATGCATCTCGAATATAGCTGAATGTAAGTGGAACATTGCAAAAAAATAAAAAAATATTATCGAAAGATTCAAGATGGCCGTCTATACAAGTGTGCTAACACCAACTTTGTTGTATGTATGCGAAGCGTGTTTTTGTCAGTCGAAACACAAGAGCAAGGTGAATGCGGTTGGAATGAGAAATATATGAAATGTATGTGAATAAACTCGTATTAACAGAGTCAGTAATGAATGGGTGCTGAAGGCGTGCTGTTTGAAAGGGAATCTAATATGTGTCAATGTGAAATAAGCGTCTTACGTTGGTTTGGGGCATGTTGAGAAGATGAGTGTGGATCGAGTGAAGAAGCAAATATATGAAGGTAGAGTGTGTAGATCAAACAGAAGGGATAGGAAATTTAAGACGTGGCTAAATGTTGTAGATGAATATGTGAAACAGAGAGACATTATGAGTTATAAGAATAAAAGAGTATGGATGTTGTTTATCTAGATTTTTTATTTAGTATTCTATTTAGTTTTTTTTAGCACCACGTTTCACTACCCGTTCAGGTTATACGCCTATGTACTAATTACACTAATTATTTAGGGGTTAGGAAGGTTTAATTGAGTGGGAGTACACCCGCATTTGCGTAGAAGGAGAGTGGAAATTTTTTAGGAAAAAACACTCAGTGCACCCGACCAGGATTGAACCCCGATCTCGTCATCTTCCGCAGTATTGTCCAAGACGAAAGTAGCGCGTTAGAGATGGATGTTGTTGAAGCGAAGGGAGTATGCAAGGAAAGGGAATTGTGGAGAAAGTTAGTAATGAGAGATTACGTCCGGAGTTGTCTTTTAAAATATATGCACAATTTCTTGCCTGTCCCGTAAGGAAACGGCGTGATTATATATGTATTTATTGTTTTACTTTCTGCAGCCACCCAAATGTGGGTACTCATCCTCCTAACACATTAGCATAAAGTACATATTATTATTATTATTATCGCGTCTTACTACCCGTTCGGGTTATACGCACTTATGCTAATATGTAATGTGTAATGGTAGGGTGATCGTGAGATGAAATGGAGGACCTACAGTTTAACGTGGGATCCGAACCACGGTGGAGGACTGGCATTACTCACATTCACAAGTTGTGATTAATACACGTCTTGTCAGAGGATGAAGGAAGGGTTTGGCAATTTGATAAATCTATGCCAGGACCGAGGATTGAACCCCAGACCCCCAACACAGAAGTTCGTAGAAGTACAAATTACATATGCGTACAGCCTGAACGGGTGGTAAGACGTGGTAGTAAATATAAAATGTGTTGGACGTGAGGCGTGCTTCGTATGACCGTTGTAAAAAGGCCGTCAAGTCAATACGGAACGTATCCCGCGGCTTTTAACCCAATTAGCAAGTGAGGTATTTGAAGGGAGAGGACATTTAATATTCTCGTCATGGCCTCAGCATCGACCACCCTCACAGGAGTAGGATTAATTTATTAAATGGATCGGCTACGAGGAAAGAATACAGGGAGGATATTTTAGATATGTTTTACACTTTTTTTTCCAAATTCAATTGTGTATCTTTGCAATTTTTTTAAATGAAGCTCAGGAAAAATATATAGAGAAAAAATTCATCTTGTCATTTCTTGTCAAGATTCAAATAAAAGTTGTTAATTTCTAAGAGTCTTTCAATATTGCAATGATAATTTATTTTGAATTGCAAATAGTTGCGTAGAAATAATCAAAGTTGGAATTCGGCGCTTATGTAATGTACTCTCAAAGTTATTTTCATGGGAAAAGGAGACAAGCCTTTTTTTTTTTAATGTTTAATAGTTTCTGGATACTAATTTGAATTAAAAACATTAGAGCTGATTTTAAGAAAGTCAATTAATTCTCTTTAGAAACTTAAGGTGGGGATAAATGGAACGCGAGAAAACGTCAGTGTTTTTACAGGTTTTTATAGCGAAACTTTTTTTTTTAACAGAAATAAAATAATTCTCCAGAAGAATCACTAGAGCTTAATTTTCTCCGCATGGTGACCTCAACAATTGCTTAACATCTGTCAAGGGTGTTCTGGAATTTAATGACAACTTTTTGTCATCAGATGTGTATTAATCACAACTTGTGGATGTGTGGAATGCCAGACCTCCACCGTGGTTCGGATCCCACGTTAAACTGTAAGTCCTCCATTTCATCTCACAATCACCCTACCATTACACATTAGCGTAAGTGCGTATAGCCCGAACGGGTAGTAAGGCTCGGTGCTAATAATAAATAATAATAATAATAATTTTTGTCTTCATTTAAAAGTTTGTCACCAAATACGAATACGCTCATGACAGATATTCAACAACTGTTGATATCACCTTAGGAAGAAAATTAAACTCTATGTTTCTACTGGAGCAATTTTTTATTTATTTCGGCCCAAGATAAAAATCTTTTGATCTCAAAACTGCAAACATACTGACATTTTCTAGCGTCCCCTTCCACCCCGCCTTAATAAAGCTATCCTTAGGATTAGATAGATAGTCCTGAAACTTTATAATACTAAGTTTTAGCCTGATAGGTAAAATAGTTTTACCCTAGTCCCATTAGTAGACAAACAGACAGCTTTCCAAAAAAACATTTTTCTAATTCAGGGACTTCCGAAATGTTTACATCCATCAAAATCTCGAGCTTGATTTATTTTGACCCTCATATTACTTCTTTCTCCAAAGGGTCATGAGAAATTAAACTTCAAGTATATTTTTTAGCACCTCTTCTTACCACCCGTTCGGGTTATACGCGTATGTACTAATTACGTTAATTATTTAAGGATTAGGAAGGTTAAATTCATAGGAAGTTTATCCACACTAGCGTGGAAAATAATTTTGTAAAAATCATTCTAAATACACCCGACAGAGATTCAAACCTCGATCTCTCAGTCATCGGCAAGCCAGTCTACTGCAAGAGTAACAACTTAGACAATGCGGCCACAGAAGTGGATCTTTTTTTAATTATTCATTGATGATTAATAATTTAAATCTAGCGTTGATTTTGTTATCTCCGCATCATCTGTTCAGGTTATAATGTGGTAGGGATGAGGAAAGAAGCATTTTTGAGGTAATACACCCGCATTTGTGTGGAAGGAAAGTGGGAAACTATTTAGAAAAAAACACCCTAAGTAGACACAATAGGGATTCTAACCCCGATCTTCCCTTCACCAGCAGGCCAGTCTGACATGAGAGTGATGTTTTTGACCGTTCTGCCATGAAGCGGGCATTTAGGACTTTAATTATTCTATCAGTCATATTCAACTATTTTATTGGAATAATAAAGTTGAGAAAAAATGAATTAATATTTTTTTTAATAAAATATAACTTTTAGTTTAGTAAAATTTTGGATTTTGTTTTGAAAAAACTTCCATTATGTATCTATCGACAAAAAGATTTGCTAATCTAAATCAAGATAAAAACGACAGTAAATTAACTCATATTTAAATTTGTTTCTTTATTTTATATTTGTTTATGTAAAAAAGAAAAATTCTATTTCCTAAAATATATTTACATAGTAAACTTGTTTAAGGCCAGATTTTGCTTCAAATTCTAGGGAACTGTTATGTCTGTGTCTAAAAAATAATAAAACAACGTCAAAAAAAATTGGAGTAAGATGGACAGTTAAGATCTTCCAAGAATATCTCGTTTATATGAAAAGGAAGAGGGGGAGGGAAGATTTTAAAAAAGGTTTAGTTGATCTTTTCGAAATCATATAAATATTTGCGATGTTTTCACACATTCGTTACTAAACCCGAGAGTTTATGTTTGACAAGTTCTACACACATTAAAACTCCAAACAGTAATAATATTGTTCAGATGTCGTTCAACAACTATGATCTTCTCTTTTACATTATCTCTTAAGGTTTTCTAGTCAAGAGACCATTGTAGGATGAACTTGTGACGTATATCGTCGTAAGAACTTACCTATAGTCTGATTTTAATAGGAAGATTTATAACGTTTCGACCCGCCTCGGTGGCGTAGTTAGCTAATGCGCTAGTCGTGTTGAGCTCTACTGCCGAGGACGGGGAGATCAAGGTTCAAATCTCGGTCGAGTGAACTGGAGGTGGTTTTTCCTAAATGGTTTTGCACTCTCCTTCAATGCAAATGCGGGTTCACTTCCCCTGTATTCAACCTTCCCAATTCCTAACCCATTACCGTAAGTAGTACTTAAGTGTATAACCCGAAAGGGTAGTAAGACGCGGTGATAAATTAAATTATTAATTCTAACGTTACGTGGTCGTATCAGTTCCAGCGTCCTTGGTTCGGACACAAACCGGGTTTTATTTAATTCTTTCAGCACCGCGTCTTACTACCCGTTTGGGTTATACGCTTATGTACTAATTACTCTAATGGATTAGGAATTGGGAAGGCTATATTTAGAGAAAGTGAATCCGCATTTGCGTGGAGGGAGAGTGGAAACCCATTTGAGAACCACCCACAGTTCACCCGACCTAGATTTGATCTACCCATCCTCGGCAGTCTTGCTCAACATGAAACTAGCGCGTTACCGAGGCGGATGAATACTAACCGGGTTAGTATACGGCCTGATCACCCTGGATTTACGTGCGTCAGTCTATATCTCGGTGATAGATCTAAATACTCAAATATATTGTGTTCGGGCGCCAGTTAGTTTCCCTTTCCATAACAACGATTAGACTTGGTTTGATATAATTTAAAGATAACTTGTATTAAAGAACACAAATCATTATTTAAGATTAATTTATTCAACAGTTTATTTCTGTTTATATAAGACTGAGACCGATTATAAATAAGGGAGATTGTGTTGGAATGACTAGTTTATCTTTAACTCTTTGATTACTTAAGTGTTTAACACACGTCCACCCTGTTTGATGGTGTTATCACGAATTGTTTTTCCAATGGCTGCCACGAGAGATTCTAACAACCCCCCCTCCCCCCCTTGGGAGATTTTCCTTCCTAAAAATAAACAAGCTATGGTTGCTTTCCCTGTAACTTTAAAAAATGCCAGCTTGGTCCTGAGAGATCTTTTACAATTTGTCCTGCTCATTACTGTTAGTTTTAACGATAGTAAATACTAAAAAACACAATATGTATCGTACTATTATTTTAAAAAGTGTAACGAAAAACGATTCAGTACGTCTTTCGCTAAAACTCATAAATTCTGCTTAAGTTAAAATGAAATATTGTGTTATGCTTCAGGTTCTTTCAAATAACACCAAAATATTTTTTTTTGTGGCCAAAGTTGATAATATTTTACTATTTTATTAGTATTATCTTATTGGTACTGATGATATCTACAGTCTGAAACTACTGCTCTGTCAGTAGCTGGTCTGTTTTCTGAGCTATGGGTCACGAATTATATTTCTGGTAATGCTGGTATTGCTATTTCTGGTAGTGCTGGTATTGCTATTGAAATTAGTGGTTCCCTTTCACTGTGATGAAATGATGGCTAAGGGCTGGTTACTGGAGTGATGGTAGCTCAGATATTAAAACGATCAGCGTTGATTGTGTAACGTTAACTTACAGTTAGTTACAATTGGATCCATCCCATTATAATGTTGATACGTAACTATCAAGAATTCATACCACCCGCTCAATAATTCCGACCCAAATAGAATCCCTACAGTGGTACTATTCTCTGTTGTAGTCCCTGTAGGCTAATACGGAAAGATAATACGACACAGTATATTTCATACAGTACAATCTTCTGTAATATTACACTCATATTTGTTCAGGAACTTACCTTTGAAATCTTCTATCACTAGCCGCCACCAAAGCTGAACTACACCGTGCAGCCAATGTGAAGAATGGGCCGAGCTAACGAAAGTCTACAATCAACGCGTGGTCATTCTCCGTCTAGTCAGATTGAATCTGAGGAATGACAACATGGAGTACGCTGGAAGACAACAATCCACCCGCCCTCTGACGGATGTCAGATGAACTTCCCCAAACAACACAAACATCCAATGATCGCCGACTTGTTCTAATTTTCCGATGGAACAACCCTACAAAGTGCCTACGTGACCGATGACAGCTAGCAACTACGTGCTAGAAATTACCTCCCCTCTTTCCGTGCAACGAAAATCACTATAAAACAGGCTGACATTGTCTAAAAATGTTGACTATCTAAAATCTACGAACGAGGACGGATCATTGTCATCGACCTGGACAATGATCGGATAAACATTCATACATAATAAATTGGAACGTAACTATGGCTGTTACTTATAAAGAACTCTATTCATTTTCGACTTATAATATTTT
>CABFWO010000033.1:195029-268191 GCA_902155825.1 Timema genevievae
ATGTTTACATTCTGCGCTTCACGTTATTATTTTCAGCATTATTCAGAATAATATAATGAGACCACTGTACTTTGCTTTATCTACGTTTATACTGAATAAACCATATTATTGTTATATTTTTAATTCTGCTTATATTTTCCTTTATGTAGAATCACCTTCTCCCTTTTATTTAATTGTGGTCGTTAAGTAGAAGGCAATGGAGACGGTGTAACAATTGTACCAACATATTCGGATAGAGGATGTCATGTGGTCAGCACAACGAACCGTCCGGCCACTAATCTCAGTTTTATAGAACTGATCCTCTATTTTTTTATTCAAAATGCTCCTAATTTTGTCCTCACGAGGCTGAGTTTACCCCCCGGTTCCTGGATCCACTGCTTCACAGGGTAGTTCTGGAATCGCCGTGGATCGAACCCAGGACTTCTGAATCTATAACTTGCAGAATATTTTGTATTGCAAACATTGGTTGAAAGTCACTAATGTTAAACTTAGTGGTATTCGCCTTTATTTTCTTAAAAATATTATACTATTAATATTAAAATTGTTTAAAACGTTTCTGATACTTCTTAACAAATTACTATAAAATAATTAACTTTTTTGTAACTTAATGAAAGAAAAATATATGTAAATAAAACTATTATGTTTTTTGTTTCACAGTTGTGGCAACAAGATATATTATATTGCATGAAATAATAAATATAAAATTAATAATATTCCCGCTTATATCTTCTTATAATTCGCCACCAAAATAAATAAAGGTTTTTTTATAACTTAGAGAAATATCCAAACATAATATGTGTTTCAAAATAAAACGTCATAATTTTGTAGACAGCTGCGCATGAGCACAGTTCGGCTTGCATGACATCACCAACTGCCCTTGTTTAATCCAGTTCACCATCTTGATTTATGAAGAGAATAAAGCATTTCAGAAGCTCTCTTTTGTAAAGCATTTTTAAGTGAGCCACAGACGCCGGCTCCACAGAAAAGAAGCATCCGAACGGTAATTTTCTTGAGTTTGTGTTTCATTCATGTAAAAACGGTGTATATAAATAATATATAACAACAAAGTGTTTGTTGTGAATTTTTTAACTGCCAAAAGTAATAACAACTCAACACATTTGTGGTCTTGCAGATCATATGGTTTAACGAATGGATACATAAGTGTAGATCTGGTAACTTTCCTGCTAGCTGTCCCCTACCCCCCACTCAGGTGGTGAATGGACTCTATTTAAAACACATTTTCGGAAGTGCAGAGAAAAGGCCATTCAGCAGGGGTTCCAGCAATAATGACGCCTGCGCCCTGATCGCTTCATTCCTCTGCGCGTATAACTTTAGTTTCACCACTCTCCACCCGCCGAGCGACCGTTACTTGATTCAATAAACATGGCGGGCCTTCTTCAACTTCGCAGCACATCACTCGCTTCTGGACTTTTCAAGTGCTCCTTTCAGTCCAAACTGTTTACACCTAATGAACCAAAACAATGTGGTTTGTGGGTGGAGTAGTGGTAGTAAGTGTTTCAGGTTGGCAGCACTCATTTGTATCCATGATTTAGTTATGAAAATTTATAAATGACACCTGCTCACGGGAATCGAACTGTACAAATGGCAGCATTAAGCCAACTACGGAGTCGAAGATGGCCGCGTTATCTGATAGCTCGTGATCTTAATAAAATCACATATTTGTAGCCGACGATTTCCGCACGTCCATAACAAACTCTGCCTTAAAATATGAGTGAAGAATGACCCTGGCCACGGAACGATTCCTGAATAGCTCAGTGGTAGAGCATTGACGTACTAATCCAAAGGTACCGTGTTCAATTCCCGTGTCCAGGTGTCATTTTTCAATTTTCAAAATATGTTATCTAGATGGAGTAATCCTCACTAAAAGCATAAATAATAACTTTGGCAATCTGATTCATGATTTAGATGCTTTCATGAGTAGTAGTATTTCATTTTGTAAGCCACCCTTTAAAACAACAATAAATATTTTTTTTAGGTAACTAACATGCAGTTTCTGAACCGAATAATAATTTCTATGAACAAGAGTGAAAGAGCCTTTCAATTTATCAAGAAAAGGTATTTTCTCATACCTTCCAGGGTTCTTTTACATGCTACAATCGACATGGGACCGACTTTACTTCTCCTCCGAAGAGATGCACGATACTGATTTGTATCGCTAAAGTAAAATTCGTCGATCCCAGCTGGGTTTGAACCGAAGAACATTGGGTCTTGAGGCGAGCACTTAACCTTAACACCACCGAGTTCAACAACAAAAAATTGAATCAGAATCTTATTAAGGCATTATTTTCCAATAAAATTTCTTGGTTATTTTTACTTGGGTACTGTTCGGAAAAGTAATCAGTAATGGCCAATCATTATCAAAAGGGAAGATAATCAATATTGTAGTTAAAAATTAAATGATACGACACAATCGTGAGTCTACATGTCTTCTCATATACTTTGTGTTTTCTGAACGAACCTTCCTATTGTAATCAGACATTAGGTGGATTATTACGATGATAGACGTAACAATCTTAGCCTATAATGGTCTCTTGACAACAAATATTATTACTACTACTACCTGTTCAAGTCATATTTATAGGAAGTGTACCCACATTTCCATGTGTGCAGAGTGAAAAACATTTTGGAAAAATCCATCCTTAGTTCACCCGACCAAGATTCGAACCTTGGTCTCCCCTTCATGGCAGCTACTGTGATAGTAGCAACTTACACCATGTGGCCACTGAAGCGGATCCCAAAACATTACTTTGAAATAATATTTACTAAAAATCAATAGGTAATATAACTCTAGCCCTAAATAGCCCCAAAATGAGAACAATAAGGAAATGAGCTTCAAATTAACATTTACTGATAATACAAACATTCGAATTAAATATATTATACAACCGAACAAAAACAAAGAGAGTAGTTGAAAGGAACTGACCACAAAGTCTAAGCAAGAGGGTAGACCTAAATTAAAATATATTCATAGTTGAAGCATTAAAAGTATCATCTACAGTATAATATCTAAGCTAATTCCATAGTTAAATAGCGAGAGTTAAAAGTTACAAAATAATAACTGGCCACATCAAATTCATAACAAAAGGTAATAGATTATACGTGAGCTTAGCTAATCTCAACTGACATAATCATTAAAAAGGAGTAGCTAGTTTCCATACCTGTTACAACAGTATCACAATTATATAAGAAATTACTATCCACTCCCAATATGGCGGCATTTAAATTATAAGGCATATATTGACTTCCATATTCAATAGGACAGCATTTAAAGAGAAAAAAAGAATTTTTGGAAAAATACTAATATCATTTAGTGGCCTCAAGATAAAGTAAGTTGTGACAAACATTTATTAATGTGACATTAGAAAATATTATTTTAAATTTAATATTTGATTTCCATAAATAAATACAATTTAATATTTAATCTGAAAGGTTAATTTTGTCTAGTGCAGTGCTTAGCTTACCTAAGTATTTGACGGTGGTATTATGAGTATCTACACAGACTAAACATGTCAATTTATAATCCTCGGAAGTATTCACGTGATCCCAGAGACGTATAGAGGGGAATTTCAAGGAGGGTAGAGATGGGTAGGGGAAGGAGAACATGGTGAATGCGTGGAACTTATGGAAAAAACTGGTGCTAGCACAGACGGTTTTAGTCGTGGAACACCCTGGAATCATCCATAACATTCTACTTGGATCTCCAGACATCTGTGACGTGAAAATCATTACGTAATCTGTCATGACACGCCACGCTGCCTCAGACTGGTACTCTCTTTAGAGAGGACGGGAACGTTGAAGTAGGTAGGACGGATGAAGTATCATCGGGAGTAATTGTGAGTACAATTATTGAGTAATTATATTTGAAATAAATACATATATGCCATAGTAACATGGAGATCTAATTGTACTTATTTGTATTGAAATATTATAGATCATAATATATAAAATATTACTTTTAAATATTATTAACATACACTAGAGAATAGGATACATAACTAAACTTATTTGTATTATGATATATTTTGAAAAATGAACACCCAAACCCATACTTAAACAATTAAAATTGGTTATCCAAACACATTTCATGATCTTATTTTATCATTGATTGAAATTATAATATACACCAAAACATATTTAAAAATCTTTGTATCGTCTTTCATTTATAATTCATGAGCGAAACATAACGTAGGAAAATATTTACGTAAAATTGGCTACTCTGATACTTTACTTTTTAGTTTGCGAATTATAGTCAATATTTTAAATTTAAATGCGAATTAATGATAATAATATTCCAACAACAATAAATATTTCCCCAGTCTAGGTAATTAATTCTTCAATTAAAAAGTTTAGGTAAAAGATGTGTCAATACCAGCTACTATAACGGCCATTTTGTGATCAGCGTTAAATATTCAAAAATAAAGAATAAAAGTATCAACGCAAGCAAAATAATATATTTTTTACATAATAACATTGGTTTGTATAGTACGTATACATTTTTGTAATAGTTTTTAAATTTGTTGCATCGTACAACTTAAGTAAAAGTTGAGTTATTATTTTTAAACAAGAAGAAATATTGCATTTACAGGTATACAAGCATAAAAAAATAAGGGTTTCCATAGTAATGTAAATAATGAATGAAAAGCTGAAAATTCGCTGGAAAAATTAGGTTCGTTAGAAACTACTATTTTTGCTGACATCCTGAACTCCTAAACTTAAAAATGAATAGTCATTTGTCAAAATTAGCTCAGTCATTTTATCGCAACTTCAATTACCGAAAAAGGGCTTATCAAACTATATTTAAGAATAGAGGCAAATATTTAAGGACAAAGAAGAGAAAGGATAAAAATCAATAAATAAAATTATATATTTTAAAAATAATATCAATTTGTATATTTACATAATTTTTGTAGTACCTTACCACTAAAGTAAGAGTCAGTTGGTATTATTTTTGACCAGAGAGAAATATTTTACTTACATATATATATATATATATACATGCACAAATCAGGGTTTACACGGTGAACAAATAATGAAAATTATTTGTGAAAATCAGATTTTCTTTGGAAATTATTATTTTTCCCAACATCCTGGACCCCTAAACTTTAAAATGAGAGATAGTTTATCAAAATTTGTTCAGCCACTTCCTCGTAATAAATATCATTAGATATTTTTAAAAATGCATTCATCTAAACATGGATTTTTATTTTTATGGATAAAAGACTTCAATATTTCTTTGCCGGTGATATAAGTGTCATATTTGGACAAATTTTGTGGGTGGATATGATCCTCCCACACCCTCCCCTCTCCCCTGTACCACCAGATGACGTCAGTGTGTCTTAATAAATAAAAATTAAATGAATAGTAGTATCCAGAATTATTTCTTAGAAATAAAAATGAAATTAAATTCATTTCAGTGTTTAGAGAAATAATTTTTTTAATCAAATAAATTTCGACTACTAAAAAAAGCCTCATTTACTGTAAATTCCTCTCTACACGTATCTCACGAAATTCTTTCTTATTTTTCCTTGTAGACTTTTATTCCCTTCACATTTCCCCCCCCAACCCCCGACCCCCCACGTGACTCACAAACAAGCTTCCTTGTACCGACATTTTTTTTATTCACCGTTTCTTTCAAGAGTCCAGTCCGCCCCTATTTTCAACCCTTTTCCTCTAGTTTTTACCGAATGGTAGCTATTTACTGTCTTTTCTTCCTTTTTTTTCCCCGGCCCAATACACCCCCTAAAACTCCCCCCTCTCTCTTTTCTGCTAGCCCCTTCTTTTTCTTTTCAGAGGTGAGCAAGTGTAAAGCTTGTATCTCAGTTAATGAGATGAGGCGNAGCGAAGACTGAAGGAACGTGTCTTTTATAAAGTAGGTTCAGTTGCCTTGTCACAAAATGTAGGCCTCAACTTGCAAAGCCTCCATTGTTTTTAATTAATCTTGGACATTTTCCTCCTTTTTCCAAATTAACTTCATAGTAAATTATTATCCAAAGAGCAGGTTTGGACTCGGGGTACTTTCAAATAATTATGGATGTATGGATTGTATTAATGAAAAATTTGGCTTTGTACAGTTTATCTTAGGGTCCGTTTAAAAACACATTCCGTTTAACAAAATTAAAGGATCTGATAATCTTTATCGTTGTGTTAGTAAATAGAGAATTAAATAATCTATAACAAGGAATGTTAAAAAAAATTTGAAATATTTCTTCAGGTTAAAAAAAAAATTGTACTGTGTATCGTACATAATTTCTCTTTCTTTAATCTTAAAATGGAGACATTTACAAAAAAAAACTCATAACATTTGTGAAACGAAATAATATATACTGTTGCAAAAACACTCCACCAAAAAGAATTTATGAAATAATATACACTGTGACAGTAACTTTGAGAGAAGAGGAAAATCTCTCTCCATTAAAGAACATAGCAATAATTTTCATTTCAAAGATCTATATTCATATATATATATATATACATAATCCTTTTTAATATCTCCATTCAAAATGTATTTTCTCATTTAAAAAAATTCAATTCAAATATATATTTGTTTAAAGCAAAAAAAATTGTTTTATAAAAATATATTTCAAATGAAAGATTTTTATTTTTAATAGTATCACAACTTTAAAATGATAAGTTATTTCGTATCTCAAATAGCTCAAATAACTACGGAGATATCCAATTTGGAAATTTCCTCTTTTTTAAGGTACCTCAAAGTCATTTTTATGAAAAATGAGAATTTCCATTTCGTTTATAATTTTAATAATCAGTGTCACGATACTAAATATAATCAAAATATTAAAGTGGATCTCGATAAAACTTTTTTTTTCAGTATAACCCTTCATTAAGATACCATTAATTAGGTTTCGATTTTTAATTCTAAAAAATCCTCAAGAAAACTTTATGTAATGTGCCTGAAAGAGATAGGGTGTAATGATATATAACTAGATCAAGATAGGGATAGGGTGTAATGAGATGGACTGGATATAACTAGCTCAAGATAGGGATAGGATGTAATGAGTTGGACTGGATAGAACTAGCTCAAGATAGGGATAGGATGTAATGAGTTGGACTGGATAGAGCTAGCTCAAGATAAGGATAGGGTGTAATGAGGAAGACTGGATCTAAATAGCTCAAGATAGGGATAGGGTGAAATGAGGAAGACTGGATATAAATAGCTCAAGATAGGGATAGGATGTAAGGAGGAAGACTGGATATAACTAGCTCAAGATAGGGATAGGATGTAATAAGACTGGATATAAATAGCTCAAGATAGGGATAGGGTGAAACGAGGCAGACTGGATATAAATAGCTCAAGATAGGGATAGGGTGAAATGAGGAAGACTGGATATACATAGCTCAAGATAGGGATAGGGTGAAACGAGGCAGACTGGATATAAATAGCTCAAGATAGGGATAGGATGTAATGAGGAAGACTGGATATAACTAGCTCAAGATAGGGATAGGATGTAATGAGGAAGACTGGATATACATAGCTCAAGATTGGGATAAGGTGAAACGAGGCGGACTGGATATAAATAGCTCAAGATAGGGATAGGATGTAAGGAGGAAGACTGGATATAACTAGCTCAAGATAGGGATAGGATGTAATGAGGAAGACTGGATATAAATAGCTCAAGATAGGGATAGGGTGAAATGAGGAAGACTGGATATAAATAGCTCAAGATAGGGATAGGGTGAAACGAGGCGGACTGGATATAAATAGCTCAAGATAGGGATAGGATGTAATGAGGAAGACTGGATATAACTAGCTCAAGATAGGGATAAGATTTAATAAGGAAGACTGAATATAAATAGCTCAAGATAGGGATAGGGTGAAATGAGGCGGACTTGATATAAATAGCTCAAGATAGGTGACGTATGTGACGTAATTTTTTTATGTGCAGCAGTGAACTTTCGAGTTCCTAATGTCACAACTAAGTATACCAGCATTGAAGAGGCGTGTTTTCTATGTTGACCTGGTATCGATGTTAACGAAATGTATGTGACCGGGACGATACCAGAGCTCGATTTGGTAACACTTTTCTTGACCAGACTAAACAGTATGGGTTACGACCAATAAACTGAAAGTTTGTACGCCAATTTCAAATCAGTATCACTTCTTATGTTAGATTTAAGTGAGCATAACTCCGTAGTAAATGAATTTTAAGTTTTTGCAAATTAAAATGGGCAGCAAATACCAGCCAGAAATACAGGACAGTAAGTACTTACTTAAAAACCGTTGCGCTATGGATAAAAGAGAGAGATGATCTAGGTATATTTAATATTACATATATACTTCATGTTTTCGTAGCATTATTTTTGGGAATATGTGTTTAGCTTGATGTGTTGTGTAAATATTAGTGTTAGTCAAAATAGACTGCAATTTAACTAAGAATAAAATTAAATAGCTCATTTTCCGTTTATTTTCTGTACATGTAATAGGATTACATAAATTCACCTACCAGCCGTTAGATCTACTCTACCCCAACCGCCATTTTTTGTTTAAGGAAAAACATCTCAACATCGTTTTTCGCGTTCCACCTGGGTCAGAACCCCTTGGTCGTATAAGCCCTCGATACCAAGACGTAACCAAGTAAATCGCAAAAACTCGTCTAGTGTGTCAAATTCAAGGAAAAGAAAGAGAAACGCGTTTCTCAGGCACCGACAGTGTTACCACAGTGATAAATCTAAAGTTGAGGGTACTTTATACCGTAGGTACCTTACTAAAGTTAAACTCTTAGGCTTGTGTCACGCATTAACTGAAAATAAAAGTCTTAATATGCTTGAGTGAGTCATAAATCCAAATGCTACCGGAATTATTGTATCTAAGGCCATGATTATTTGCAGCACAAACCAGAAACAACTGATCACTGACATTTTATTTTCTATTTAATCACTAAAGAGAAACAAATTAAACCCGAACAAAAAGAATACACCCATCTCACAACTTCCACTAAACGAGTTATTTCAAATTATTTCACGTCTGTAAATGTGGTTATTATTATTATTAGTTCTGTCTCACGACAGGTTCATTCCTTTTGTAAGTGAACTCAGACAGCCAATACGCCCTGTCCTCTGCCTCCTCCTTCAGCTCCCAGAATTTTCTTCTTTCCTTTAAGTCAAGCCAAAAATTTGAATCCTCCTCCTTCCTAAGTTCCTCTTTCCCTCAACCTTGCCTTCTATGATGCCGTACATAAGACATGTGGCTACCTACTAGTATCTCCCTTTGTTGGCGCATGCGCGCTGATTTGAGTTGGCTGCGTTAGGAGTACAAACCATCGAATCCGTCGGTTGGTCTAGAATTGTGTCTCTCTCAAGCTGATGTCGCGCAGAAAAGGTTAAGCTAAAGTTATTTCACATCTCACCGAGCTGACAACTTCAACGAGGTTGAAATATTGTTAATGGCTTACTGTAAATTCACACGTTCGCTGAAAAAACTAGCGCAGAACATTAACGTGGTCACGTGACGTGCTCTAAGCTAATCACAAGACTTCCACCTAATCGGTGCGAGCTGTTCCGCTAAAGTTCAACTCATTTCTACTTCGTCCACTCTGTCTGAGACAGTAGACCCAATCAAATCTCAGAACCAACCATCTCAAATCAGTGCGCACGCGCATTTGTCAACGCATGCGCTCTACAGACAGAAGCAAGCAGACAGCTTCGTTGGCCGTTGTGAGGAGATTTGAAATATTCCGTTAATGTAGAGCTTGTTCATCAATGTATTGGACACATAATTATAATTTGAAAACATCCATCGGGAGAATGATCTAAAATGTGTGTTTATCCCCTAGAAAATAAAATATGTTGATAAATCAGCTGTTTAAAGTTAGCGTTGCAATGCATCATGGGTCAACATAAAACGTGTGAATTCCTGCGCCACTGAAATAGATTTTGCTCTTTATTTTCGGCGATCATGTGAATCGAGCTTTAGAACTCGTCACGTGATTACGTTTATGATCTACTTTGGTATTCCAGTGAACGTGTTCACCCACGAGGTATGCAATGTGAGATACCTATTTGCTGTGAGACATAAATGGTAAATAATGTATTGATACATGCATTTTCTCCCTCTTTAGGTTAGTTTTGGTATGGTAGTTACCATAGTTTCTAAAACAAATGTAATATAGTGATACATCAAGACAGAGAGATAGATAAAATTTCGGGAATATTATCTAAAGCTAGAAAGTAAAAGTCTTTCATTGATCCACCACAGCTAAGGTTTTTTTTTCTGAAAGAACTTAAAACTACCTCTCCACAGAAACTATTAATAGGGAAACTTTTATTTTGTGGAAATAAATCAAATATTTCTTTAGTACAAATAAAGAGTTTGATTTTCTTCGCATGATGTTATCAACAGTTGTTGAATACATGTAAAGGTGTACTGGCATTTAATTTAATGACAATGTTTCCTTTTAATTTAAATCGTTTGTCATCTAATGCCATTATTTTCTTGACAGATATTCAACAACTGTTGATATCACCATGTGATGGAAAATTAAACTATATGTTTGTAATAATGCCGGGATCACGATCAACTTAGCGTTAACTTAACGTAACTTAACGTAACCTTAACTTAAAGTTAACATAACGAATGTGTGATCAGGATTCACGTAACTTAACGTAACAACTCGAGCCAAACATCTTCATTCTCGAGTATGATCTGTGATTTGTACTAGTTTTACAGTGATGATTTGTGAATGTTTATAGTTTTCAATCGATATAATAAATACAATAAATACAATATTAATTTCAATTACAATTTTTTTTGATAAATTTAGCTTTCCTATTTTAGTTTAATTATTTTGTTTCAATGTATGATCACTAGAACTTACGCTAAAGAGTAAACATTGGTCATAATACCAACAAATGAGTTACTAAATATCCCTGATGACGTCACTCGCATAGTGATTGGCTGGCTAGATCACGTGATACCCTTCAAGTAACGTTTACTTAAAGTAAAGTAAAGTAAAAGACCTCCCAGGACATCGCTTACGTTAAGTTAACTGCAAGTCAACGTTAAGTTAAGTCCATCGTGATCGCTTCCATTTAAACACACAAGGAGGTTCTTTACGTTAAGTTACGTTAAGTTTAAGTTGATCGTGATCCCGGCATAAAAGCAATTTTTTATTTATTTCGACAAAAAAAGTTTTTTCTATAATAGCTGCAAAAACATTGGCCTTTTCTTCCATTTCATCCATCCCTACCTTAAATACGTACAACCTATAAAATGTAAAAACGTGGTTAAAAAAATTAAACTAACAAAATACAGTTATAGAATGTAGTTTAGTTTTTTTTTTTGCATGAAAAGAATCAAGTTATCTTATACTTGACGTCAATTGACGCTCAATATTTTTTTTCTGGTAAATAAAAAAACAAAAGACAAACGTAAAATATATATATATATATATATATATAAGACAACTAAATACTTGAAGTTGAATGCGCTTGTAACCAATCAAAGATGGCGTCCATTTTTCCTCCTATCTGACTCGTCTGTCTGTCTGTCTGTCATGTACAAGAATAGTTCCTTAACAAGAGAAGAATGATGGTGAAAAAAAACCAATAGTCGTCCATTGTGACCGCCTTTAAACTAACGTTTATTATTGACAGCTTGGAGAAGGCAACAAAATAATTACTCGGAGAGAAAGAAAGCAAACAGATAACAGACACGCTTTCTTCTTCTGTCTAGGTTATACGAGGAAGGAAATAAATTAATATTTTTAAAGAATTAAATGTTATAGTGCACCCCACAAAATATATCAATTCTTTACCTAAAATTTGATATATTTACTTATAACTAGAGATAGGGTAAAATAACATTAATTTTCAGTTTTTTTAGCATTAATTATTGGAAATTTAGCGTTTTGTAGCATAATTTAGCATTTTGTAGTAAAAACAGGTAAAAATGTATTTCGTCAATGTTTTTAGGGCCTATATAAAGAATTTATGATAAAAGCAACGACTAACGGAATGTGGCAATTAGCCGATGGGCTGTGGAAGGCACAGTATGCAAGTAAAACCCGAGCTGAAGCACACAGACGAGTGAAACTCAATGATTTTTTAATCACTTATTTCCGCTGAAAAACATCGTTTTATAGAAATTCTCAGCATTTTATTTAAATGCACAGCATTTTCAGGGAATTCGCGTCTATTTCGCTAAATAGAATAATTTAGCTAAAATACTCTCAAAATCACGTTTTTCGTGTTAATTCGTGAAATAAAAATCGCTTTAAACACTTTCAAATGCCATGAAACGCAAAGAAAACTTATAAATACCCTATTTTTGACCCTTTTTTTCTTTTCGCGTTTTTCGCAAAAGCGAATTTACCCTATAGCTGGTAAGATATGTAAAACAAAATAATATACATTGTTACAGAAACATAATGGGATAACATCCAATTCCACCAAAGAGCATAAATGAAATTAATATACATTATTATAGAAACATAAAAGAATGGCTAACATCGAATTTCACCAAAGAGCATAAATTAGATAATAGCCATTGTTACAGAAACATAATAGAAAAAAAGAGTATCTCATTTCATCAAAGAGAATAACTGAAATATAGAAACTAATGCTCTAACTTTTTCTCTAGTAGCTGGTTCACACCAAGGGAAGAGCTTTACTCTAGACAATGTTGATTTGTATCAAAATTAATGTTTCTCTTACTATTACAGTGTATTTAAAAGTTAATTCTATAATTTAATATGGTTTGATTTTTTTAATCTATTTGGAAATAAGTTTAAAACATATTTTATTTCAAATATAATTGTATTTTATTTCACTAAAAAAATATTAAATATCATTAATGCATAGATTATTTGATTTTAACTAACCTAATTAAGTTTTAAAACTATATTTTTATTCAACTAAAACTCGAGATCGACTCATTACTCAGGAGCGTTATGGCATATACATGTAAATGGAAACTAATAGGCCTATATATGATATGCATACTTAATTTATATAATATATACAATATCAACAATAATCAAGCAAAAAGATAAAAAGTTCATTGCCTACATTATTTTCTCATTCCTACAACTGTGTGGTGAAAATAT
The DNA here is from genome assembly GCA_902155825.1 of Timema genevievae. Classification (NCBI taxonomy): domain Eukaryota; kingdom Metazoa; phylum Arthropoda; class Insecta; order Phasmatodea; family Timematidae; genus Timema; species Timema genevievae. The sequence goes on from CABFWO010000033.1 coordinate 208,109, forward strand.
GTAGGTCTATATTTATATATTTATGCATCTATTAAGATATTAATAGTATTTATAAATACACTTTTTCAACGTAAATGCCTAAAACTGATACAAAAATTTATATAAATGACTTAAAATTCCATAAAAATAACCAAAATGACGCAAGCCAAGAAAAAATGACCTAAGAATCTAAAGCGTAAACGTTGACAATACATGATTTGAATAAAACTGTTTCCACAACCAGGGGATTGTGAAAAGAATCTATGTCCACACACGAGCATTGTTTGTGACGTAAAAAAAGTATGTATATATACTTTTTATGACATGTCATATATATATGTAATCAAAATCTTGGACCTTGTCACGACCAATATACGAGAAGTGTTGAGACTACTACTACTACTACTACTTCTACTTAGAAATCTATTATTAGTAAATGTTTTTACTAGAGCCATACTTTATTTATTTTGAACAAAATAAAAACTGTTTTTTTTGTCACAAAATCTGGAAAAATCATGAACTTAGCTCGCGTTCCCTTCTACCCCTCCGAAAATAAGGGAAGGATAAGAAAAAATATTTACGAAGTAACTAGACCAAACTATTATTCTAAATAAATTAATCAGTGAGCTCTCATGATGAAAATAAATTTTTACAAGTGGTGGGGGGAGCAGGGTTTGGCAACTGGTTTTTTTTGTCAGTCATTTTTCAGTTAATCAAGTAATAAAAATTTATCATCATTAAAAGTTAATATTTGAATCTTATAAACTCGCAAATATATCAAATACTTTCAAATAATATTTTCGTGTGACCCAAATAATATTTATCGGGCATAATCGGTAATTATTATAAGAAAATAAAACTGTCTAATATAAAAATAAAATATTTTATTAATCCTATATATATATATATATATATATATTTATAGAAATGGGTGGGAACGTAAGTATTTGAGGATGTTGATTTTAAGGAATAAGTATAATATGAATATACAAAAAAAGAGTAAAAGCTGAGTGGAGAAACAATAAGTAATAATTGCGAGATCATTGGTAAGTTTTTTTAGTAGATCGAGACCCTAAAAGGTGGACGAACCCTGGTATAAGTCGTCACTCTCGTGTTATACTTGCCTGCTGATAACAGGGAGATCGAGGTTCAAATCTCGGTTGGGTGTATTGAGTTTTTTTTTTTTTTCGAAATGGCTATTTACTCTCCTCTCACAAAATTTCGGGTACACTTCCTCTAAATATAGCCTTCCTACTTCCTAAAACCACTTGCGTAATTAGAGCCCAAGCTTAGAACCCGAACGGTTAATAAAACGCGGTGCCAAGAACTTAATAATAATAATAAAACTCTTTTTACCCACAGTTATACGAACGTTTTCCTGTCAAGCTACTCTTTGATCATTTACGGATGACAGTTTTGACAAACAATCCCCATCTCAATATAACTATGTTTCCTAATGGTACCACAAGTTGACCCTTGTCATTCGCATGAGTGGATAATTCTCTACCGCGAGCTGATGGGAAGTAATTCCTAGAAAATCCCCCTCAGGAAATTATCATGACAAAAGGTTTGACAATAATATTCACAGGACTTGCTGATATCCCCCTAATACTCCCCTCAGTATATGTTTGTTTAGTATATACCACACATGCACCCCCAGGAGAGGAAAGTTAGCATCTACCTAAACAACAGTATCGGTTTCGTCTGTGGATGAGCGTGGGTTTCCTTGACTTTCACGATTGTTCGCCTGACAACATTTTGAACAGATCGCTAATGAGAATACCTGTCCGAAGCTTTATGGTAACTTGAGAAGAGTGTGGAGAGGAAATCGAAGGTAATATATCATAAGGAGTCTATGTCAATGTGGTCCAACTTGTGGCCCGCGGGCTAAATGTGGCCATCACAGTAAGTATCCTAAAGGAAAATGGATGGAATCAAGGCCGTGGTCAGGGAGAGTTTAGGGGTTAAAACCCCCCCAAAATTTAATGAACAAAAATATGTGGCTTTATTTATGGTTCAAACAATATTAAAATTAAGGCACAAGTACAAATTAGGTGGTTATATTACCTTAAAAAAACACTTCAGAGAGCTTATGGAGGTGTTTTATATTTAGAATTTTTCCTTGCCTTCAGCAGTTAAGGGGCTATATTACTATAAAAAAACCTTTAGAGAGCCTTTAGAGGTGTTTGATATTGATAATTTTTCCATCCTTAGCCAGTTAGAGAGCTATGTTGCCATAAAAAAAACCTCTAGATAGTTTCTAGAGGTTTTAATATTTATAATTTTTTCTAGCCTTCGGTGGTTATGGTGTTATATTTCCATAAAAAAAACACTTCAGAGAGCTTCTAGATGTGTTTAATATTCATAATTTTTCCTAACCTTTGACAGTCAGAGGGTTATGTTGCCGTAAAAAAAATACTTCAGCTAGCTTCTATAACTGTTAATATTTAGAAATTTTTTCTAGTCTACGAAAATTGAGAGATGTGTTTAGCAGCTGTCACTTCTGACAGTCAAAATTTAGGTATATACCTAATTGTTGACTGTCAGAAGTCAGCTGTGAACTGTCAGTCAGCACCAAAGAAGACATGGGGCTACTGTAGTTGGCCCTTGTTATGAAAAAACGTTGGACCACCCTGGTCTATGTACATATTTTAATGGAAGATATTCATTTCTCAAAATATAGCTATTCGGTTGCTCGTTAGCTCAAATCTATTATACGCACTGTGCATTGTTAGTCAAATTTATGAATGGATCGTGGAATATCATTAAAATAACAATAACGGGTTCTTTATATCTCATCTCGAAGCTATGAGCTTATGAGAATAATTATTAAAAGGTAATATTATGAAAGGGGCCACATTCTGTAGCGATGAAACAAAGCAACCTGCCTCGGTGGCCGTATGGCTTAGGGCACTACTCTCGCAGTAGACTAGACTTCTTTATACCTAACCCATCAGAGTAATTAGTATATAAGCGTATATCTCGAATGGGTAGCAAGACGCGGTGATTAAAAAACCTATTAGTAGTTAGTAATTGTGAGTCATTGGAATCCAAACACGCAGTTTTGTAAACGGAAACATTGGAAAACCATTTTGATTAATGATTTAAGTTAGATGATATAAGATCTATGGTAAATTAACTGTGTAAGTATACGAGATTATAGATTGTGACTCGCTTTTCTCGTTGGGGGCTCCACCCCCAAACCCACAATGAGTTTTCTTTGCAAGTGTATGTAAACTAATGTAATTCCAGCGTTGTTTTGAACGTAGAAACTTTAAGTTACCGGTATTGTATTGTATTTTTCACACATTATTTTAGCTTATCCATACTTATAGGGCAGCTAGAATCATCACATTTAGCACGCTTATGGTAATTGTATGTGTTAATCTGCCTGCCAAGTTTTATGATTCTAGCTGTCCCATAAGTATGTCAGAAAATTAAAAAATATGTGGAAAATGTGCAAAATTTACCTAAAATCAAAAAATCTAGCTCTATCTAAGGTATAACCGATGGAGATACGACAAAAAGTAACAGGACCAAACTTGTGGATCTTGCCAAATCCGTGGTTGTTGGTGCAATTCGTTTTTTGATAGGTCTTACAGTTTAGCCACAGGAGACCTCCAAAGAAAGGTCAGCACCGACTTAAAAGTTACTTTGGTATTTTGAATTTTTTTCGGAAGCTAAATATTAAAAATTTTAACTTTTTGAAATTTTCTCGTCAGTTACAGGCTAGAAGATATAAGTTTGCCAAATTTCAAGTTTCTAGCTCAGCTGGAAGTGGATGAGTGAATGAGTCAGCCATGTGGCTTTATAGTATATATATATGGATATAATTTATTTGATTAATGATCTACCATATGCTTTAAAAGATTAATGATTTATTTTACCTTATGATCGTGGTTTCCATCTTGCTTGGTTCAACCCCTATGTTTGTCTTTGAGACCATTTCGACCCTTTGATCACCCGGTATCCGATTCTTATTTTTTTTTAATTATTAGGTTTATTGAATCTTACTACCCGTATGGGATATCCACATGTAACTACGCTTGTAGGCTAGGTATAATTTAGAAGAAATCTACCTTTATTCGCGTGGAGGGAAAAAGGAGAAACCGTTTAGGAAAAGTTACCCTCCTACCTCCACTTTACCTCCATGACTGTTTTCAGCCTGTGGCCTGGGTCAGTTTTTTTATTCAAGCCATATAATTTCCACTACAACCTTTCCAGGCCTTTCGCAGATTCATATGACTTATAATATAACTTAAGACTAGGACAGGCACAACATCCAGTCCCTGGCCGTTAATTCATCACTGTGAAAGGGTAAACCCACATTTCACCAAGATCACTGAAAACGATCGTAGATTGCGATTAATAAATGAACCAAAGCGAATTGTTGTTATTATTATTATTATTATTATTATTATTATTATTATTATTATTATTATTATTATTATTAAGCACCGCGTCTTACTACCTGTTCGGGTTATAAGTTTAAGTACTAATTACTCTAATGGATTAGGAATTGGGAAGGTTGAATAGAGGAAGTGAACCCGTATTTGCGTGGAGGGAGAGTGGAAAACCATTTAGGAAAAACCACCCCCAGTTCACCCGACCGAGATTCGAACCTCGATCTCCCCGTCCTCGGCAGTCGGGCTCAACACGACTAGCGCGTTAGCCAATTACGCCACCGAGGCGGGTAAAGCGAATTGTTAATTATTCTTATATATCGAAGGAACGAAGTGTTAAATTTAGAATTTATAATAAGTAGTATTTGATCAAACTCGGTTGTCTTGGGGCAGTGTGCTCGCCTCAGGACCCAACTTGTGTGAGTTCAAACCCAGTTGAGGCCGATGGATTATTCTTGAGCGACAAAAATCCATACCACAACTTATTTTGGAAGGAAAGTAAATCCGTCGGCTCTATGTTGATTGTGGCACGTAAAAGAACCCTGGAAGCTATGTGAAAATACCTTTCCCAGCAAAATTAAATGGCTCTTTCTCACCCGCTCGTAGAATTCACACTGTATCCTTGGGAAAGTTTTGGGGGTTAAATTCAGTAAGGACATCCAAATGTAAAACAAGTCTTTCAAAACAAATATGGCAAGATTGTGTGACTTGCTATAGAAAACGATGACCCCACATGAGTGGGATGAAATACAAGAAAATAAGAAAGTTTTTTTTTTTTAGCTAACGATGTTACATATTAAACTACTATAAAGCCACATGGCTGATTCACTCACTCAATCACTCAGTAACTCACTCACTTACTAACATTAATGTTTACCCACTTTCAGATGAGCTAGAAACTTGAAATTTGGCAAACTTATAGATTCAGGCTTTCAACCGACGGAAATATTCCAAAAAGCTAAAAATTTTAATCTTTAACCCCCGAAAAAAAATCAAAATGGCGGAGTAACTTTAAAGTCAGTGTGAACCTTTCTTTGTAGGTCTCTTGTGGCTGAACGGTAAGACTTATCAAAAACAGATGTCACCAGCAGCGAAGGATTTGGCGAGATCCATAAGTTTGGTCCTATTACTTTTTGTCGTATCTCCATCGGTTATACCTTAGATAGAGCTAGATTTTTTTGAATTTAGGTAAATTTTGCACATTTTCCACATATTTTTTAATTTTATGACATACTTATGGGACAGCTAGAATCATAAAATTTGGAAGGCATATTGGCATATCCAATTATCATAAGTGTGCCAAATTTGATGATTCTAGATGCCCTATAAGTATGGAGAAACTAAAATAATGTTTGAAAAATACAATACAATACCGGTAACTTTACGTTGTTACGTTCAAAACAACGCTGGAATTACATTAGTTTACATCCACTTGCAAAGAAAACTCAGTGAGGGTTTTGGGGCGAAGCCCCCAACGAGAAAATCGAGTTGTGGTTATAAAAGTCCCTGATTATACATAATTCCGGCGCTATTCTAGAGGAACGACTGCCTCAAAACGCCACTCGTAAACAACTGTGTGCTTATCTTTATGTGCTTTACAGTTTACACCTTGTTCATACGTTTACAACCTGTCACCGCCTCTTGGGTCCATGGTTCAGTTGACTCAATCACTTGGGGGTGATAATCTCCTAGCTCAGGGTTCACAAACTCATGCCCGTGGGCCACATCCGGCCCGTGGGACATATTATGCCAGCCCACTTGTCTACAATATTGTTATATTATTATCATCCATTCTACAGTCATAAACACGAAAAAATAGTGTGATTTTAGTGTACACATAATTTTGAATAATAACAAAAACACTTAAAACTATTTTAAACTGTTCAATATTTTTTATCGCCTTAAATATTTAGCCTAATTGTGAGAATTGTTATTTACATAGTTTAATAAATACCGCTTCAATTATTTTTCTAACTCATATAAACATCTGTAAAAGTATACATTTTTAAATAATTTTGATACACATTATTGATTTTAAATATATTGCATTAAATAACTATATTAGACTTTCGACCCTTCTGGAGAAGTTTGCCAATGTCCAGAAGGCCGGGGTTCAAATTACAGCTGGATGTAAAAAGGTTGCTTTTTACTTAATGGTTTCCCACATTCCATCTAAACAAATGCGGCTACATTTCCTCTAAATTATGTAATTCTCTTCCCTGACCTACTACAGGGATTAAAACGCGCATAATTCGAATGGGTAGTATTACACTCTGCATAAACAAAACTAGTATATATGTATATATAATAGTATATACGACAAAAGTAATATATACCGTAAATTATTATATATATTATTACCATATGTATACACTAATTATGTTTTTGCAGAGTGTAATAATACCCGTCCGGACTATACACGTTTTAATCACGACAATAGGTGAGGGACGAGTATTATATGAATTATAGGAAATGTAATCGCATTTGATTACGTGGAGTGAGGAAATCATTTGGTAAAAACCAACCTCTGTAGATCTATCTGTAATTTGAACTTCGACCTCCTGGACACAAAAAGAACTGGTCCATATATAATATAAGCAGTAGCAGTAGTTTCTAAATCTGGCCTTTCAGCTAGTTTGAGTTTCAAACCATTGTCTTACTGTATTTACACAAGAATCTGTCATGGCTGTGTTCACACAATCACCTGTCATGTCTAGTTGTATTCACACCAGCACCTGTCATGTCTAGTTGTATTCACATCAGCACCTGTCATGTCTGACTATTCAAACAATCACCTGTCATGTCTAGCTGTATTCACACCAGCACGTGTCATGTCTGTGTTCACACAATCACCTGTCATGTCATAATTTTAATGTCATATATTTATCATCAAAGTATGGAGGTATCAAAAGCTATGATATATTGATTAAGTAAAATCGATCTATCAGTTGTTTCCTACTTTGTTGAATTGCATTAGTCAGGTCGATTTGTAACGACTGCTATTCTAAATTAATTTTGCTTGTATTCGCTGTTTTTCCCTTTTTAATATTTGTTTTAGCTGTTTAATAAAAATGGAGAAAATCTTATTTAATTTATTTTAATAATAGATTAAATCGTAGTATGATACATGTAGTATATCGATAACTTGATCAATATATCACATACTAAAATATTGATAGAAATATGTCTATGTTTTTGTAAGATAGTCAGTATATTTTATATCACGATATTGTTGTCATCTTTATTAATGGGCTATCTCGCCTATTCCTGAGGTCAGCAAACTTCACAATCATTCAGCTTCTATCATTCATATATATATATATATATATATATAGTAAGTTCGGAAGCTCATAGTCCAGACTGCACATATAGCTTGTTTGAAACATAAGTAATACAAATCCCTATACACTCACATCCGGAAAACTATGTTAATACTGTATCATTAAATTGTGTTCAATGCTTCGGCGTAAAGCGCTTGAGAGTAAAACTTTTCAAGCATGAGTGTACAACAGGTTGCATAGGAGCTAAGCACGCGGCACTGCACATGTAATAATTAAAATCCCTTTCTGTGATGTAGGACCGTTAAAGATGACCCTCAGAACGTATTACCATTTCTAGATGTACTGGTGTGTTGTTTACTATTAATAATTGTGGTATGTTCTGCTGCCATGCTCCTAGATGTCGAGATGTGTAGAGCTGTGCTCCTAGCTCCTATGCAACCTGTTGTACACGCATGCTTGAAAAGCTTTGCATTCCCGGCGCTGTACGCCGAAACTTTGGACACAATTTAATGGTACTAACAATGTTTTTGGATGTAAGTTTTTAGAAATTTTGTATTACTCTTGGTTCAAAGAAGCTATATGTGCAGTTTGGGCTATGAGTTTCCAAACACCCTGTATATAGAGGCTATGAAAATGAAATATGGTTTGAGGTGGCATCTGGATTGAAGCAGGGACCTGTTATACCCCCGTTACACTTCATTATGTGCCTCGACAAAGTAACTATAACATTAGTTGAACAAGGCTCAAGGGGTGAAGGAGATGTATTTGTGTATAGTGAAAATATTGCTTTTTGGAGGCGTGATGGGAAGGGGGCTGGATGAGGGGGGTTAGGTGCTGTCAGAGGTTTTTGTTGCAGACAAGCTTGAAGAAGCTTGTTGACAAAAAAATCAAGTAAAAGTAATAATAAAAATCAAAAGAGTTGATTGTAAACATCGATGAGATAACTATAAGAAATGTAACTAAAGCAAATTATTTGGAGAAGTTTTTTTTTGTAAACTAAGTTTGAAATCAACACGATAGAACGCCGAGAGAAGTGACGTATGGTAAAAATGTGAACATGTTTATCCAATTTTAAAAGAAAAATATGTAACAAGGGAAGACAAGATTATTATGACTTGTATATTGGTACCATTATTGACTTACCGAGCCAAAAAATGTTCAATGGCAATGAAAGGTAGGAAAATATTCAAGGCAGCTTAAATGGGGTCTCTGAGATCGACAATGAATGTGATAAGGTTGGGCAGAATCATAAATTATAAAATAAGGGAGGAAGTTGGTACCACAGGTGTATTGAGTAGTATAGAGGGTCCATAGCTTATATGGCTTGGGCATGTTGAGATTATGGATGAGACTAAAGTCGAAAGAAGGAGATTGCACTGGAGATCTTAGGGCAAAAGATCGGTTGGTATGCCCAGAACACAAACAAGGTATACAATAGACCCGTGTCCTCCGGGTTACAATAGCTGTGCTCATTGGGAGAGCTTGAGTCCTTTAACACGAGAATTTCTACGTGCATTTTCAAGTAACAACATCAATATCAAGCATACATTTTTTTTAAACAGTTCACTTTCAAGATGAATTTACTAAAAAAATAAACAAAAATTGCCTTATAGTGTCAATAAACCTCGCACAAACTAGTTTAAAGTAGCGGCCTCACCCCCTGCCCATAAACTAATCCCCCAAACGAGCCCACTCGTACTGCAAATTACAAATATTCCTTTATTGTTCAAGCAAATGTTTGAAAATTGTCTTGTTAACAATCTTCAGAAACAATCGACTAGTTACTTGTCTGAAAACAATTGTTCATTGAAAGGAGGTTAGGAGGACGAGTTGCTGGTAGCTGAAATATTATGTTAGGACCGCCAAACCTATACAAAGAGCCATTTGAAAGCGAGTTGTTTCACTTGGAAGTGCTGTTATCACTGAGGACTACAACTAGCACTCTCCAGTGTCCAAATACTCAACCTTGCTCAAGGAGCACAGCGCAACCCCGTAAGGTTAAGTATCTGGTGTACATTTACCTTGCCTGTGATCTAGGAAGAGGCGGAGAGATGGCATGGAGGAAATTCTGCGGAAAAATAGCATGATATCCTGAGAGATAATGGAATGTTTCGGGATCGAGGCTACTGTAGGAGGAAGCTGATTCAGCTGACAGGCTTGTGCCTACCTGGGACCAGAAGTAACAAGTAAGTAATATATATATATATATATATATAATTATTATTAGTCAGGTATTGTATTATTATTATTATTATTATTATTATTATTATTATTATTATTATTATTATTATTATTATTATTATTATTATTATTATTATTAGCACCGCGTCTTACTACCCGTTCGGTTTGTACGCACTTACGCTAATGTGTAATGGTAGGATGATTGTGAGATGAAATGGAGGACCTACAGTTTAACGTGGGATCCGAACCACGGTGGAGGCCTGGCATTCCTCACATTCACAAGTTGTGATTTATACACGTCTTGTCAGAGGTGAAGGAAGGGTTTGGGCAATCAGATAAATCTGTGCCGGGGCCGAGGATAGAACCCCGGACCCCCAGCACAGAAGTCTGACACCTTACCCCTAGACCGCCAGGTCACCCATTAGGTATTGTAAGCTAACTTATCGTGCTTAAGGACTCTACCGATACTTTTTATAGCTCTGAAGTTTAATTGTAACCCCTCCCTTTTCAAACATTCCCCTCCACCTTTCAGAAGAGCTGTTGTTTTGCAATCTTTTTCTGGGTTTGACCTCAATTTGGTATTCAAGACCATCGTGACCCCTTGATCTACAAGCGTTCATATCCTAGTTTTTAAATTAATATTTTCACTGAATCTTACTAGCCACCCGGTAAATCAGCGTTTAATTACACTTGTGGGGTAGGTATAATTTAGGGGAAATGTACCTTTATCTGCCTGGAAGGATGAGGTAAAATCAATTTAGAAAAAAAATCATCCCTATTGGGATTTGAAGCTTGGCTTCATCACTGACAGACCAAACGAGCGTGAGGTTAAGGCTACGTGCTTGGTTTGGTTACTATAAATTGCTTACATATGAATTCAACTCAGATGTATCAACAGAGAATCAACGAGCCCTTTTCTGGAAGTTATGATAGAAGCACCCTTCACCTGAATACGAGGCTGCTACAGCAAATTAAGTTGGAAATCAACTCTTAGAGTTAAGTAACCAAAATAAACCTAAAAAGCAACGTAACCTTTTATATTAATCATTTTAACCACTTACATTTATACTTGAACTTTGCACATTCCTATAACTATAATAATCACTTTAAAAGGTAAGCATAAAGCTATAACTTTGAATTCAATGCGACCCCACTCGAAACATACCGCGAACCCCAGGTTGTAATCCACTGCTGTAGAGTATAAAAATACATGTTGATTCCCAACCTGACTTTCTATGAAAACTGGAGAAATTGATGAAAAGAAGTATCCATCCTACACGTTTGTTCCACCATTTTTTTTTCAATTAGTACACTCATTACGCAGATCATTACCATCTTGATCTGTAGATAGGGTAAATAAAAGGAGGGTAGTTTAAAAGAAACGCACCCGAATTAGAAAGGAAAGAGGGTAAGACAGCCACGTAAATAAATCTTGTGTATAAAACTACCCCTCATTGCATCTGGCTGGGATTCAAACCTTCCTCTCTATGCTCAACTTGATAAATGTGAGACCAACCTTAGACTTTAATCCTGGAATATCATCGTACGTAAAATTTACGTTTAGTTCCTAAACAATTCATCCCCCACTAAACGAGCCACCCCTTCTCCGAGTTATGCCTTCATAGGTCAGTCAACAATAAGCTATCATGACGTATGGTTGCATCTTGTACGTTACGTTATTTGGACGTAGAAGAAATGTTTACGTACCAAAATAAAAATATATTTGCGAGGAATTCCTGAAGTAACTGTGCCCAGACTATTAAAAATTGGTTGAATACAAATATTATATTAAGTGTTTGATGTATGTTAATTTTGGTGTAATTAAAAATTCAAAAAAAATGAAAAATAAAATGAAACAAATCGATTTAACCAAAAAAATAATATAAATTAAATTAAAATTGAGTAAGAAATGTATGAGAGATTCCATCTGTTATTACGACAGATTTACGTATCGAGAAAAATATACAATGAAAGTAGTCCATGGTTAAAAATAAAGATACACGGTCCTCATATGTTAGCTTGTCTAATTATCCGATGCCTTGTAATGGTGCAAAAAATGTAACTCCGTCCCTCCCCGCCCATCCCCCCCAAAAAATGATAATGCTGGCGTTCTGAGAGATCCATCACCCTGACATTTGTGTCACCGACAGTTGATGACGTAATCTCAACAAATAGCTGTGAAATATAGCCACTATGGTTGTTAATTTCCTAAAATGTATCACTGGGCAGTGGGTCCGTAGCTTACAAAACAATTTCATTACTAAAGAGGGTGCTTACTGACGTAATTGTGAGAGATTTATTGGGTTCCCAAAACTGTCATGTTTACTAGGGAGCAGTATATACTACTGTCTAGACTGAATTAATGTAATCCCCATGGATGCTACATTTTGGATAACTCTGAATACGACTTGTTGATTTTAATCACCACTGCGCACACAAAAGGAATGTGCTTCGGCGATGTGCCTCAATAAAATGAGTTTGACTACTGATATACCTGTTACAACCCACATAAAAGATTATATTTTCTGAAAGATGATGCTGAGGTCTAAATAAATACAAAATCTGGCATCAATTGAAATTCATTTTGAAGTACTAAATTTTTTTTAAAAATTATTTGAGGTATTTAACGTGCACATTCTGAACAAACTGAATATATCAACACACAAGAATTTCTATGAGCGAGAGCAAAAGGGATTACCAATTTTTCTTGGAAGGTATTTTCACATACCTTTCAGTGTTATTTTACATATCACAATCAACATGGAACCGACGGCTTTACTTCCCCTCCGAAGGAAGTAGTGCTACGGATTTTAATCGCTCAAGAAGAATCCGTTGACCCAGGATGGGTTTGAACCTACAACCATTGGGTCTTGAGGTGAACATTTTACCTCAAGACCCCCCCCGAGGTTAACTTTAAGTCTTAAAACCTAAAATAATTTTGTCCTGTGCAGTTGTCCATTGGCTTGTACAGTATTTGTATGTATAGTATATTCTGATTTTAATAGGAGGCCAATTATTTGATGATTGGAAATTCATGTTGCCACAATGGCGGAGGGGAAATTAGTAATATAGCCTGCTTCAGTGGCAGCATAATCTAATGCTTCACTCTCAAAATAGACCAGACTGTCCAAGACAAGTAGATCGGGATTAGAATCTCGGTGGTTTTTCCATAAATGGTTTTTTCTTTCGCTCCTTGCAAATGTTGGGGTACACTTGCTCTAAATTCAAACTTCATCATCCTTAGCTCATTTGAGTAAATATAACGTATGCGTACAACCTGAACAGGTAATAATATGTGGTACTAAAAAAAATAGTAATATAAAGAGAAATGAAACGGTAATCCACAAATAGTTATTTAAAAGCTTTTGATAACTTTCAGGATGAACTTTATAATTAATAAATCAGATAAACCAAATTTCTAAAACGCCAAGTGCTAATAACTTTAAATCAATGCTGGTGGCTAGAAGTGGGGTTTTCTATAAAACCCAAACTTCACGGTAACACACTAAATTTCACAAATTGTAATAAATCGAACCGAATCTTTTTTTATATTAGCTTCGTCTATTGTCAGAATCAAACCCTCTTCAAATTCATCCAACTGGATAACCTGAAGTAAAATTGATCTTTAGAACTGTAATTATAGATACTGCTACAATCTCCCCCTCCCCACCTCCATTACCTCCCAATTAAAGTAACCAAATGGAAGTGCACTTTTAATATTTCCAAGTATTTGTATTTTATTTTGGAGGTTATTCTAAATTCATCTTATAGCATCTTTGTATTTTCACTTGAGCTATAAGCCGACTCTTTCCCAGAAGAAAAGCGCCTCCTAATGAGCCCATAGATCCAATGATACAGTAATTTTACTCTCTAAATAGGTGACTAAAACCATACATTAAAAGGAGATTGTTTATACGTCGACAGGAATCGAGCCGGGCTCTTGTGAATAACATCCTTATTCCCCATTGACTGTGGCAATGTTGCTGTGTTTCATAGCGCTGCATCTTTATACCTGTTAGAGCTACAGGGTGGCCCACGGAAAAGTATCCCGCCTCCTATATCCAGCAGGCGCCTCACTCTGAATTGGAGGAGGTCAAGATCCCTCCACCTATATTGTGACATGAAGAATGAGCAAGTGAACTGCTTGTCTAAAGCACAAGACGGGATGGAAGGGGATTTACCTCCTCCAATTCAGAGTGAGGCACCTGCTGGATATAGGAGGCGGGCTACTTTTCCGTGGGCCACCCTGTATATGCCTATGTACTAATTAAGCTAATATGTTAAGGACGGCGATGTTTTAGTTTAGAGGAAGTTTACCGGCATTTGCATGGAAGGCGAGTGAAAAACAATTTAGGAAAAAAACCTCGGTAAATCTATTCGGGTATCGAACCTCGATATCCCCGTCTTCGGCAGTCTAGTATATTGTCAGAGTGACGTCTTATACCAGGGATGGGCAAACTGTAGTCTGTGGGCAAAATATGGCCCACTGGATAAATAATAATTTAACTGTGTCGCTTTGTAATGCAGACTTTTTTAAATACAACAAAACTATAATTTTATAAAAACCGTGCTAAAATCAACATTTAAAAACTTGGTAAATTATGTATAAAAATACATGGCATTGTTTGCATCCTCATATTCATGTGAACAAGTGTTAACAACCATGAAACTTAGGAAAAGTGCTCTTAGAAACCGACTTACTGATGAGCGTCTGCCTTATCTATTGAGAATAACCCACAGTCGCCACCAAGGTATTTATGATTGTTTTACATTCTCAATGTACTTAAAACTATTCATGTCAGTCTATTATATGTATTTATCTTCTTTTTTTATATATAAGATCTGAAGAAAAATTAATGAATATAAATCTTTGTGGCACCAAACATTAAAAAAAATCGCCCTTCTGTAAGTAAGTTTTCATTTCCTGCCTGACCATGTGGCCACCGAAGAGGCAAAGGGTAGTGTTTTTGTACTTAATACAGTAGAGAAACTTGTGTTTAAAAATAATTACAGCCGCTACAGTAGCCCCACAGCTTCTTTGGTGCTGACTGACAGTTCACAGCTGACAGCTGACAGTCAACAGTTAGGTATATACCTAAATTTCATCAAAAGTGACAGCTACTAAACACTTGTTTTTTGAAGATCATACGGTTCAGCGTAGGGATACATAATTTTGTCTGGTAGCTTTTCAAAACCGTCAGCTGTCAGTCAGCACCAAAGAAGCCATGGGGCCACTGTATCTGGAAATGATGAATATTCACAAGGTAAATGTGTTCAACCTTATTGGGAATAGTTAATGTTGCTAACAAAAATCCCGAATGGGTAATAAAACAAGATACAAAAAATAATAATATTAAGAAGAAATGACCCGCCTCGGTGGCGTAGTTATCTAACGCGCTAGTCGTGTTGAGCTCGACCGCCGAGGACGGAGAGATCGAGGTTCGAATCTCGGTCGGGTGAACTGGGGGTGGTTTTTCCTAAATGGTTTTCCACGCAAATGCGGGTTTACTTCCTCTAAATTCAACCCTCCCAAATCCTAATCCATTAACGTAATTAGTACTTAAGCGTATAACCCGAACGGGTAGTAAGACGCGGTGCTAAATATATATAAGAAGAAATGACAAAAATGACATTCAGAGAAGAAACTAGTTTATGTATTTATTAATTATGAATCTAATATATGTTAATTATGAATCTAATATATGTTTTGGGAATCATGGAGAGTTTTTTTGTACTATAGAATTCAAGAAACCGTACCCTAAAACCTGTTTTAAAAACAAAGATACACCTGCTTCGGTGGCTCGTAATAACTAGACTGCTGATAATGGGGAGATATTGGTTATATCCCGGTCGGATATACTGATGCTAGGGTTCCTAAATGGTTTCCAACCTTCTCTCCACGCAAATGCATGTACACTTATTCTGAATTCAACCTTTAACATCTCTAACACAATAGCGTAAATAGTACCTAATGGTTAGTAAGACGAGGAGGAAAAATAAAACATTTGTTGAATATCTCTCAAGGGTGTTTTGGAATTTAATGACAACTTTTTCTCTTCGTTTAAAAAGTTTCTCATCTAATGTCGCTATACCCTTGACAGATACTCAACAATTGTTAATATCAACGTGTAAAGAAAATTAAAACATAATGTTTATATTGGAGAAATATTTTATCTAATTTTGGCAACAACAAAAAATTGCTTTAAAAACTGCTAAAACACTTACCTTAATGCTAGCGTTCCCTTCAAACCATCTCTAAATCGGATAGTTTTGACGTAATTTAAAAATTCGACTCAAAGAACATAAACATTCCGTGGCTATAGGCTCAGACCTAGACCAAGAATGAATTAAAACGTTGTTTATATGCGAGACCGCACATTCGTGCACATAAACAGACACACTGTCACCGTTTTCCACCCCGCTCAGGTAAGCGTCAAGCAGTCATGCGCATTTAATTGGACTTGGAGTTTCTCTCAGGATGTTGTTTACAGGGGGTAGGTGGCTCGTTAAGGGGGTATTTGAACCCTTGTCTTTTGTCGTGGTTTCCGGTGAGCACTGATATTTCCGTGTTGTTATTGCTTAGAAGTAGGGCCTGGCTTGGAATAACAAATAGAAAACAGCGCTGCAAGTAGGAAGAACAGCACAGACAGATAATAATTAGCACGGGTGTGCTCAAAGGAAAGTAGGGGTGAGGGTGGACTTTGTAGGCGGCTACCCTTTCCCCCTGACCCATTTTGAAGTATTAAATCAACATTCATAAAGCTAAATAAATGTCACGACACAATCGTATACTTTCTCATATCTAACTATAACTAGTAATTATTATTTTCAAAGATTAATTTCAGTAAATGTATTTTAAATAATTAGTCCTAATTTAACTATAACTTTATGATAAATTCTTCAGATATACGTACATTTTACACAACATTTTTGAAACCCACTTCAGTGGCCGAGTAATCGTATGCGTCATTCTCGTGTTAGACAGGCCTGCTGAAGACGGGAAGATCGGGCTTTGAATTCCAGTCAGGTCTACTAAGAATGATTTTTGCTAAAATGTTTTTCCACTCTCACTCCACGAAAAAGCGGGTAGAAGACCTCTAAAATATTTCCTTCCTCATTCTTACAACAAATTTGTAGCTATCATGCATGCGTATAAATTGAACCAATATTAAGACACACTGATTTTTTTTTTTAATATTTGAAAGACTTTTTTTAGTTAAAAGTTTTCAAAAATAGATTTCCTGTAAATAATTCTCAATTTATTTTTCTCGTAAAAACAAAAATATATTATTATTTATCATCTAAAACACTTTACAGATATAAATTTTGAACAAGATTATAAGGGGTCATTTTTGAAAAATTTAGAATTTTCAAGGATCAACTATTATTAAGCCACCCTTAGTTTTAGAGATAGAAATAAAATCACGATTCGTCCTCAAGGTATACGACCTCTAACATATAATAATCAAGTTTTAACGAACTCAATCTCACCATTTCGGCTATATTCCAAGACTGACAGATATAGGAACAGACAATATTGTAAGACTCACATTTTTGAGTTCGGAGGAATATAAAACCTCAAGATTCATCATAGTATTTAAGTCTAATATATATATATTTATATATATATGTATATTTATATATATAAATATATATATATTTATATATATATATTTATATATATAAATATATATATATTTATATATATTTATATATATATATATAAATATATATATATATTTATATATATATATATATATTTATATATATTTATATATATTAATAAAATATATATAACCTCCTCCCATAAGAATATAGTGCGCACGCCCCTACATATTAGGTTTTCTCACATCGATATGAGTCATTTCACGCATCACAGATGCGTGTAGTAAAGAAAGTATGTATGCGAGTTGGGTGTGCGTTAGCGTGTTTGACTCTAACCTGGGAGCTAGACTTTTAGTTCCTTGTAGTAATGTTTTACATCTCTTTGAATGACAATTGTTGGTACAATTATAATTTTTTTTAGCACCACGTCTTAACACATGTTTGGGTTGTACGCCTATTTACAAATTACGCTAATGGGTCAAGGACGTCGCATTTGCATGGAGAGAGAGTGACAGAGATAATGGAAAACCCTGTAGGGAAAACGATCCTCAATACACAAGACAGGGCTCGAACAACGATCTCCCCATCATCGGAAGTCTAGTTTATTTCGAGAGAAACGCCTTAGACCATTCAGCCAACGAAGCGGATTTAGCTTATATGTCACCATGTTTTGATATTATCAGTCGGTTCAAAAAAAAATGCAACTTAAGAAATCAAATCTGCACCGTTGAACATGTGGTCTAAATGTCAAGTTCGTCTAATCTGGTTTACTGGTAACCAAGAGATCGGGATTCGAATATTGTTCGGGTGTCCTATAGATGTGTTTTCCTAAATTGTTTCCCACTCTTCCTCCACGCAAATATTGGTAGATATCCTCTAAAATTCCACCCCCCTAATTCACATTTCATTAATGTAATTAATGTATGCAGGGAAATATATCTCCTTCAAATGACTTTGTATTAACGCATCGCTGAGAACTAAGGATTAAGCCATTACTAAATTACAAACAAGTTTTTGTGATGGTTACATATTTTAATAATATTCACTGTAAACACTGGTCGTACATATTTTAATAGTCTACTCCTAATTAATTAAGTATGTAAACACCACAAACGTGTTTATGGAGCACAAGAGATACTTTATTTAGCTAATAGTCACCATGGGTTGATGAATACCACGCTGGTAGTGGCAGAATATTGAAACAACAAAGTGAAGTAGATTGTTAAAACACAAACCTAAGTGTTGTTTATTGATGTTTAAGTCATGTTTAAACTTTGTTTTAACTTTGTTAATTTCAATACAATTAATTAAGATATGGGGTTGTAAGAGACGCGAGAAAAGGTCGGTGTTTTTTCACTTTTTATATCAAAAATGTTGGCCAAAATAAATAAAATATTGCTTCAATAAAAATATAGAGTTTAATTTTCTTCCCATGATGACTTCAACAGTTGTTGAATATCAATCAAGAGCAGAGTGGCATTAGATAGTAAACTATTTAAATGAAGGGAAAAATCTGTCATTAAATTCTAGGACACTCTTGACCGATATTCAAGAAATTTAGATATCAATATGGGAAGAAAATTAAGCTCTATATTTGTACTGAAGCAATATTTGATTTATTTTGACCAAAATAAAGTTTTTCTATAAAAACTTGAAAATCACTTGCATTTTTTCGCTTCCCCTACATCCTCACCTTCAGTAAAAAAGCGTACGAATTAAATATAAGATTTGGTGTATTTTGGGATCACCAACTCGATACAAAAACATTAAGAATTTATTGGAATTTGTCTAGTAGGTAATGGGACGAAGAAAAATAAAGTAAATTGTACAGAACTCCGCGCAGACTTTCTCGATCTATTGTTTAAAAATTGAGTTATTTACTCAAAATTCGTAATATATGTGAAATGAAATGATATACATTAGTTAACCCGAGCATAAATTTAACTATACTTACGTAAAACTTTTTGGACTTCCGATTTTAAATTTTATAGTTTTATTTTTAAAGAATTGTATTTGTATATTTGGACCAATAAAAAAGAAAGATTTTAAGTTCACAAGGATCAACACTTCGTATTAAAATCTCGAATTCCGATTAAAACTGTCGGCTTTTTATAAGGTGTTGCACATCTTCAGGTCATCGCATTGCTATTAAATTTCTCATTTATATATTTTGACCAATAAAAAGGATAAATATTGACTATTGAGACTAAAATAATAGAGATAAATCATTTCTGTACAAATATTTCCCCAAAGAGGTTAAAGGAAAAAGAGCATAAACTTTTTGAGATCCTTACTAATATTTAATTACTCTATAGAATTAAAGAATTATTGCGTTAAAACATAAGTAGTATATCTGTACAACTAAAGCTCACAAAATTGTATTAATATATTTGTCAATATCTCAGAAACTATTGGTTTTATAAAAATATATTTCAAACAAAAGTTTTTATTCTTAATAGTACTATAATTTTTCAATGATAAGCTATTTAGTATCTCGCATTGTTGTGGAGGTATGGAAATTTCTGCTTCAATAAATTACCCTAAAGGTCATTTTTATGAGAAAATTAAAATAGCCATTTTGTATATAATCTTAATCAAAACTTAGATACGAATTTTAATCAAAATCATTGGAACTGATTTTGAGAAAAACATTATTTTCTC
The DNA here is from genome assembly GCA_902155825.1 of Timema genevievae. Classification (NCBI taxonomy): domain Eukaryota; kingdom Metazoa; phylum Arthropoda; class Insecta; order Phasmatodea; family Timematidae; genus Timema; species Timema genevievae. The sequence goes on from CABFWO010000033.1 coordinate 228,219, forward strand.
TTATCACCATTTAGTAAACTACTCTTAATTGTATAGTTTGACCGACATACAGACAGACGGCATTGCAAAAACAACTTTTTAGGGTCCGGAGGGTCATTAAAAGTCGACATACATCAACATCTCAGTTTAGATTTTTTTGAAGGTCACAATACTTTACCTTAAGAGCTCATAAAGTTACACTATTTTAATAAGCTATGCCAAGTATGCTAAAACCATTAAATTATGAATTTCTGCGTTCAGCGCCAAGAGAGCAGAGCTGTTCAAGCATACGTGTACAACAGGTTGCATACAAGTTAAGCGCGCGGCACTACACACCTCGACATCTAAGAGCACGGCAGCAGAAAATACCACAGTTAATAGTAAACAACACACCAGTCCATCTATAAATGCGAATACGTTCTGAGGATCATCATTAACTGTCCTACATCAAAGAAAGTGCATGTCATTATACCATGTGTAGTGCCACGCGCCTAACTCTTATGCAACTTGTTGTACACGCATGGTTGAACAGCTTTGCTCTCCCAGCGCTTTACGCTGAAACTTTGAACACAATTTAATGGTATTACCATAGCTTTTCGAATGTAAGTTTACAGGGATTTTGTATTATTTTTGGTTCAAACAAACTGTGTGTGCAGTTTGGGCTATTCGTTTCCGAACATCCTGTATATGCGGTGCATAAAACTATTGTCCGCTAACGGTGTTTGTGGCTGTGTTGTTTTTTTCCACTGGACCAAGTGTACAGACCAACCTTGTTATGGAAGATAACCCCAATGAAAGGCTCCTATGAAGTTTACAAGGTGTACGTTGTTTTATGCCGAGTGTGTGTGTGTGTGTGTGCGGGGTTTGTAATCCTATTACTGCCCACTCTAGCGCTCTTTGCTGTACGTGACCGACAGCACGATATAAATCCGTATGATATTTTAATTACCGGGCTTAATGAATCAGCCAGGCCACCCTACGTACTTGGGTTCCATAATGACGTATACAATACATTCATCCCCAACCGACTACGTTCTAGTGATTGTGTTTTTTTTAAAGTGGCACAATCACTGGTGATCCCGTGAACCTTTACAGGTAAACGTCACCTAATCCTTATAGTAATTAAAACTAGTATAAAACGAGAGTAATATCGGGTAAAAAAGTGGTTCAGAGTGATATGAATAACAAATGATGAAGCACGGCTTTCAGTTATTTTAAAACCCACATTGGTGGGCGTGTAGACTAAATGTTAGGCTCTCTTAGTCTGGTTTGTCGGAGATAGAGCGGTCAGGGTTTGAATACCTATCAAGTATACTGATGGTATCCCTTACTAATTGGTTTATCACTCTCCTTCCATGAAAATGCAGGCACATTTATTCTAAACTACACCTTACTCAACCTATTCCATTATCTTTGAACAATTTTTTTCAGCACCCTATCTCACTACCCGTTTGGGTTTTATATATATATATATATATATATATATGTGTGTGTGTGTGTGTGTGTGTGTGTGTGTGTAAATTACGCTAGTATTTTAGGGATGAGGAAGGTTGAATTTAGATGAGACATACCCGATTTTTCATATAGGAAAAGAGGGAAAATCATTTATGAAAAACCCTTCTCGGTAAAGCGGGCTGGGATACGAACCTTGATCCCCCCCCTCCCCCGTTATTGACAGTCTAATAAATTGCGAGAGTAACGCCTTAGACCACTTGGCCATTGAAGCGGGCTATCAACCGGGTTGAACTGCTTGTTATAATTCTTAGACTCATGCTATGTTTTCGTACATTATTCAAGACTGAATTTAGTGCAAGTTAACTCCTATCGCGTGGACGATAAACTATCATGAAAACATGTACTTGATTTGATGCTAGATCATGTCCTGATTTTCAGCGATGTTTTAGTACAAACGCATGCGCAGAATACATACTTTAATGCATGGTACGACAGTAATGTATCAGAGAGTATTGTTGTGGTATTGTATATATGCTCATACAATCGCTCTTCCAGTTACGGAGAAAAAGTTATAGTTTTATTTTGGAGAGCGTTTTGTCTACCATTCTATTGTTATATTTCCTAAACAAAGGAAGTGTCTTAACCAACTTGGAAGTTTCTGTTTGGTGTATGATAGGCTTACAAGGAAAATTCTGAGGAACTAACTGGGAAAATTAAAAGTATATCCTTTTGATGTGCCTCTGGTGTGGGAAGAACATAGCCACGTTGATGATTTCTATTTCATTTGTGACAAAAATATTAGGGTTGTCCGAAAAATATCAAGCACAGTTTCAAATATTAGAACTTCTTATCTGCAAAAAAAAAAGGCCTGTTCCACATAGTGAAGACCCATCGGCAACAAATCTTCCAAAAGCATGAGATGAAGGAACCAGATGAATGTGCTGTAAACTCTACTGAACCAATACTTCTAAGAATTTGGAGTACCAACCAGGAACTGATGAAACGCTACATTTAATTAATCACTAAGATTTGAATGACTTCGTTCGTGACCTAAATTTAACGAAAGAGCAAGCTGAACACCTTGATTCCCGGTTACAGCAATGGAAACTACTTGACTCATGAACATTGTATCGACAACACATTGAAATGTATTTCAAATGTTTCACTACGGAGGACAGTATGAAGAAATTATAAAATATATTATTAAAGAACTAGGCAATGAACATAATCATAATGAATGGGGCATAATTATTGATTCATTGAAACCATGTTTGAAAGCAGTTCTGCTGCGTAATAAAAATAAATATCCATTAGTTCCTTTAATTCATGCCGCTGGCTTGAAAGAAACATATTAAAGTACTATTGGCATATCTGTGGTGATCTTAAGTGTCTACAGGAAAGTTTAACAAAATATTGTTATTTTATAAATTTGTGGGACACTCAGGTAACATAAAAGTATCATATTGTATTACAATGAGAAAATAGACACAAATATTTACCCGGAAGAAGTGAATCAAATGAACTAGACAATGTTCTTCTTCCACCTTTACATATAAAGCTTGGTTTAATGAGGAATTTAGTAAAGGTCCTGGATAAAGTAGGAAGTGGATTCACCTTCCTTGAAGACATTTCTACAATATAACAGATTCTAAACCGAAAGGTGGGATTTTCAATGGGCCCCAAATAAGGAAACTTCTGAAAAATTGTGTATTTGCGATGAAACTAGAGTATACCTAGCTGACAGCTGGGCTTTCGTTTAAATCAGTTATACATGGACTTATTGGAAACAGGAAAGAATACAATATAATGATTTTCTGGGGTAAACCTTATTACAATGATATAAAGATACGGGATGCTGAATATCATTGAATATTCATTGCATACATTAACATTTAGGGTTTTTTTCCTGATAATTAAGAAGCTGTGAAAGATGATCAAGGAAAACGCTTTCTTCAGGAGATAAATCCACGATGGAATCGAGTTATCAAGGTTACTGGCATACCTCCATGATGATAGATGATTAATGCTGGTTTCTTAAGCGAGAATGCAAACTGGACTATAAAAAAATATCCGTGTATATCATTTCTACATGGTGTTATAAATAAATAGATAGCTCTGATGTATTTTAACATTAAAAAAAATTTTATGTTATATTATTTTATAATTGTATGGTACTAAAAATTGGTAATTCATTAAAAAATACAATTTGAGTTTTATCTTTTGATGTACACGTTACACACAAAAATAACAGCGTTTTTAGAATCAGAATATAAATTTCCTTTATAATTCAGCCCCTTATGTCCAGATGGTATGAACATTTTTTGTTGTTGTTTGCTAGTGCTACCTTGCTTAGTTCCACTATGGTATAGCTTAAAACAATATAGGACCATATTGTAATAAGTAAAGCTAAGACTGCTACCTTGCTTGGTTATGGCAGCTTATTTGATAGTGTCATTGATTAATCAGTCAAGGTAGTACTACTACCTCTCAAGGTAAACGAAGAGAACATTTCCCAAGCTCTTTGACTGAGGAAGTTGACTAAAGTTGATGTTCTCCAAGGCAAAGTTTGACGCAGTTATCGTGTTATGGAGCAAGCAAGGAAGATAATCTTCCCGTTCAGTGCTGCCTCTAATGTAGGTTACACCTCTAAGAAAGTAGGTAAGTTAGAAGTTTATATACCCTTCCATTCATCTTGACTAAGATACCCTTCACCTTTCCCAAACACACCCCTTTCCACAAGTTGTATTAATGAGAGACCCTCCAGAAAAAAATATTAATAAGTAACGTCTGTTAAAATTTGTTTGTTTGGAATGAGTGTTTAATGCTAATTTATTTTATAAATTGTTGTGTAAAGTTTGGCAATAAAGTACACTCTTGTTCATTTATTACAGACCAATTTTTATAGTGAAGACCTTATCTGAGAGCTAGAAAATTTATTAGATAAATTTTCATGTCTTCATACGTCGATTCATATTAGTATGCAGCTGTCCCTTTTGATAGATAACATCAATGTCTATAAAATAATACTCCTTTTTTTAACACTGCATCTTATTACCCAATTGGATTATATGTCAATGTACTAATTACGCCAACTGTTTTAGGAATTATGAAGGTTATATTCAGAGGTAGTGTACCTACATTCGCGTGGAGGTATAGTTGAAAACCATTTTGGGAAAAAACAACTTCAGTACACCTAACCGAGATTCGAACCTCGATCTCCCCGTCATCGGCAGTCGTTGTTATTAAGTAAAAGGGACTTTGTCACATAAAGAGTTTCTTTTGTTCCATGTTGCTAGGATTGAATAATAAATGTTTACTTTGATCCAATGCCAAAAAAAAACAGCTGTTGTGTAGTAGCCCATTTCATTACTTTTAAAATTTTAAAATTTAAACGTTTTATTGGTTGCTAATACTTGGTTGTTAGTTTGTTCTGGATTGTTTCTTAAAAGGTTTTACCTTCAACCTGCTTAGTATTGCTTCTTAAAAATGTTTGTTCCAATTTTATAATTTCAAAAACTATAAGTTTACATTAGCTACTTAACTCTTGGGTAACTACAAATGTGGGACAGATTTAACTTTTTAAAGAACATTTCTAAACACATACTTAGTTACTCTTTGGCATTAGGAACTCAAATGTTCATGACTGCACTTACAAAAGTACGCCAATTATTCATATCTTGAGCTAGTTCTATTCAGTCCACCTCATTACACACTATCTCTTTCAGGTTCAGTCTAATGTTATCCTCCCATCTGTGTTTAGGTCTTCCCACTGGTCTCTTCTCATTGGATTTACCATTCAATCCCCTGAACACGGATTTAGATTATCCCACTTTCGCGCTGCTTGTCATGCCCATTGTAATCTAGGAGATTTTACTACTATAACAATGTCTGGTGATAGGCAAAGGGCATGTAACTCCTCAATATGTAGCCTCCTCCACTCCCCAGTATCTTTATCCCTTTTTGGACCAAATAAGCACCTTGATTTCGAACACTCTATATTTTTTTTTCATTTAAGTTTATAAACCACGTTTCATACACAAAAAGAACAACTTGTAAAGTTATGGTTTTGTGTATTTGGAGTTTTATATTCCTTTACATTTTTAAACAACAGAAGGAAAAATTAACAAAAGCAAAAAAAAAAAGTAAATGTGGTGGTGAAATGTTTTATGTATATCTATATATACATATATATATATATATATGTTCATCCCAAGATCATATATATATATATATATATGTTCATCCCAAGATCATATTGATAACACGCTAGGTATATGGGCATATAAGGCGCGTAGGCCACATAAGGAATTGCATGTTAAAATAAAAACACCTAATGCACCTTGCCTGGATTCGAACATAAGCACAAGCGATGCAAATAAAATATTTTAGACCCAGTTTTGCCAAACTGTAACACGTGATACCCCAGATCTACAGTACATGAAGGACCTCAAGGGGGAACACGATGTACTCATGAGTTTTATCACTGATAAAATTTATTTTGATAATAAAGAGTTTGATAAATAAATTAACGTATATTTTGATTTGATGTCATGATTTTCATAAGAATTTTCTTTCCCTCTTTAACGACTTTATTTAAAGTGCCCCTGAAGGTTTATCACAATTTATAACGACCGTTTATTGACCAAGTGTAGTGAGGCCCTGTTTTAACTTGACTAATCATTTCATCCGGCCGTCCGGATGCTTGTTCTGAAATAACCGTCGAATTTGTGGACAAATTTCTACAAGATTTTGAAGTAACATATTTTAAATCAAGGAAGAATTATTTATGTAGATGGTTATTCTATTTGTATATCCGTTTCATTATGGCGGCCGCTCAAATTTATGTATGTCTGTTAGTAGGGGGATAGCTGATAAATACGTGGACAAATTTGGAGAAAATTAGGCAGGGACATTCTTTAAAGATAGGCTGAACTATGTTTGTACATAGTTTTTCTATCTGGCTATTTGTTTTAATATAGTGAACACCCAACTAATTTTATTTAATAAATCCTCTCAAATAATTGGAATTTAGAATTCTAAATAATTGATAATGACATTCAGGCAAATTTATATATACATTTTAAAATATGCATGATGTAAGGGTTTCGTTTTAAACCGTGTGATCAACGGTTAGTTTGTATCAATATAATATACTATTGAATATAGCATCAAATATTTTTATCTAACTTATCACCAAGGTCAAAACATCAACTTCAAACCAAAGGATAAAGTATGAGTGATATTTCAACATGGAATATTAAAAGCCAACTTAAGACTGTAGTAACGATAATAACATGGAGTGAGGTCTACTGTTCACAGAACTACTAGTAAGACTGTAGTAACGATAATAAAATAGAGGAAGTGAGGTATACTGTTCACAGAACTACTTGTAAGACTGTAGTAACGATAATAACATAGAGGAAGTGAGGTCTACTGTTCACATAACTACTAGTAAGACTGTAGTACCGATAATAACATAGAGGAAGTGAGGTCTACTGTTCACAAAACTACTAGTAAGACTGTAGTAATGATAATAACATGGAGGGAGGTCTACTGTTCACAGAACTACTAGTAAAGACTGTAGTAACGATAATAACATGGAGCGAGGTATACTGTTCACAGAACTACTAGTGTATGTTGACCAAAAAAAGGTTTGTTGAATAAAAACTATAGGTAATGACTGCTGTTACCCTTCCATCCCACCTCAAGTCTCAGGCTGATGTTTTTTAAAGTTGGATGGAACTACGTGACTCTGAGAACGGAAGTAGAATAAATCTGCACTCAATGATTTAGTGAGTAGTGACACAATGTAACAGGCGCCAGGGTCGAGCGTTTGTTCGAGTGAGAAGAACAATTGACGGTTATTCTCTTCCGAGAATGAAAAATGGCTGTACGTGTCAGATATTGGTTTATTTTTACGGGATCATTTTTTTTAGATGAGGCCCGCTTGAATAAAATATAGCACATAAACTAACACTTTAATACAATTTTAATATGAATGCAATATAATTAATATATTTATTGCTAAAGCTTGTAACTTAAATTATAAAAATCTTGTCGACTTTAACAGTAAAAATTGGTAGAAATTACTAAACAATCTAATTTTTAGATTAAAGCGTTATTAAAACTGTCAATGTCAATGGAAGGTGCCCAGAAACATGGAAATAATCTACATTAATAAAGTCTAATGGTGTCTGTATATATGTATATGTATGAACTGTGTATTTTTCCAGATAAATTTGAGTACTTTTCAATGAAATAGAAAGATAAAATTTGGTGAAATTGTAGAGGAACCCTTCAAGAGTTGCACAAATTTGTCAAACATGAAAATTTATCTAAATAAAAATTATAGTAAATAAAAACGTGATTCATTTAATCATTTTAATTCGTCGACATGTTATTTACATTTCAAAAGCAAGTAGAACTTTACATATTATGTTTAGGGTTTGGTTGATTTATATTCATATTAGTTAGCAAAAAGTGTTTCTTTTAAGTCTGTGAAAATTTTACAAATAACGTTAAGGTTGGATAAAAGGGGACACGAGATAAAAAAAACAGAGTTTTTGCAGTTTTTATGGAAAAAAACAATATTTTTTTTATAAAATAAATAAAATATTGCTGCAGTACAAACATATAATTTAATTTTCTTCACATGGTGACCTCAAAATTTTATTAATATCAGTCAAGGGTGTCTTGGAATTTAATGATAACTTTTTCTCTTCATTTAAAAATTTTCTCATCTAATGCTGCTATTCTCGTAACAGATATTCAACAACTGTTGTTATCATCGTTTGAAGAAAATTAAACTCTATCTTTGTACTGGAGCAATATTTGATTTATTTTGGCCAAAAAAAAAAGTCATAAAAATTGAAAAATCACTGGCCTTTTCTCGCGTCCCATTCTCTCCCACCCTAAACATATTTATTTAATTTGCACTTACATTCACATGGCCTGGATATATATTCATACAAAATGATTACTACTCTAATTTAATGAAAACAAACACTGCAGAATAACAAATGACATAACCTTATAAATAAAACCAATGTTTGATTGTTAGTTCAGGTGTATTATACTAAACAGGGCCTATACAATGGAACCCACCAAGCAATGAAAAAAATTTGATGCAGATATAATCTATGCAAAAATTTTAACGGGTTAGTCTCAAGGGAATGTGTGGTTCATACCAAAAATTGGTTTTACACCCTCTAGAACTTGAAATCCCTTTTATTTTTAGGAGGCAATTCCAGTTAAACTAGCGTTATCAGTGACAATTAATAACTCGCAAGGTCAAACTTTGGATAGGTTTGGTATTAATCTGCTAAAGCCGGTTTTTTCGTTTCAGCCATATCGTATGACGTATGTGTTATTTTTTTCCAGGGTGCTAAACTCAACAGACGTAGGGGTTAAATTCGTTGAAAGATCAAATCAGGGGACACTGATAACCAAAAAACCCTACAGTATTCACCAAAACCGTATATAGACTAAAGGAATTTTGTAATTTATTTACTAAAACTAAAATTACATTGATTAATTCGCACTTTAGCCACTCTAACTTAAGATAATTAAGTGATGGAAACATACCTTTATAACAAGATAGCCCAACCTAACTAGACCTAAGCTTTAATGCATTTAAAAATTTGAAGGTTTGATTTCGTTAGGTTGGGTAATGTTGGCATAAGCCTGTCTTATACAGGCTTAAAAATTAGTCTAAATTAAGAAAATTTGGGATTGATCTATTTCTTTAAATAAAAGCTCTACTTTTTTTTTTGTGAAAATAAGATATTAGATTTGAATTCTTTTCCCTGAAGATGATAACAACTTAAATGTGGCCCCCTAAGTATTTTTAATTTGCAATATGACATTTTAAGATCAAACGAGATTGACTAAAAATCATTCGATCACCGAAGTGGGTTTAAATACTTAATAGACTCTAGAGCCATCCCGCTATTTTTAAATCACTCTGCCGATATTTACACTTCAATTCATCAACTGGTGGGTCAACTTCTGTTTTGAAAGACAAGCTTTAAGGTCCAACTAANCCCCCCCCTTTCTTACCCCTATTCTCACACACCCACCCACACACACACACAGTATCAAAGATTTATCTGAGAGCAAAGTTTGGTTCGTAAAGCAGGGACAAATATAACATTTAATAGGTTCAAATATTGGAATCAAAAGTTCTCTCTTTCATCAAACACTGAGAATAAATTTAAAAGAAGGGAAATATGTAAGTTTTCGTCTAACCTCAACGCATACGCACAGTAAATCCAAGTCAACTGTGTTTTTACATGCTTTTACACTAACTCTAGTTGAAATAATAATGAATATAATTAATAGTTAACACAAAAAAGGTTAGTTAGGCTTACATCAAAATATATTAATCATGAAAAAGTTCAAATTTATTCATTTGGGTCTAATATTATTGAGATACGTGAAACGTCTTCTTTTACCCCATCAGGCTGAAGGCTTGGACACTTTGACTCGAAAATCCGAACGCATGTCAAGTCTATTTCTATATTTGTTTTTCTTGTAGCTCTGAGAAGGGGGGTAGGGAGGAGGGGATGCTTTCTATTGATTAAGATTAGGCTTACTTTTGTTTAATTATTATTTTAACTTTTTATTTTGTTAAATTTTGGTGGTTGTCGCGGACACCCTATGAAGAGCTCGCGGAACCTCGGGGGTCCGCGGACCACCTTTTTGGAACCACTGCTCTGTGGCATTTAATGAACTAGGAATACTGTTGCGAAAAAATTGAGAAAAGAGAAATATCTTTGCCCACCAAAAATTATAAGAATTCATTTTCAAAGACCTGAATTAAAAAGTATATATATTTGCTAATAACTAAGAAGTTATTGGGTTTATAAAAATATATTTCAAACAAAATATTTTTTATCTTTAATAGTATTACAATTTTATAATGATAAGTTTTTTCTACCTCAAATAGTTGCAGATAAATTATGAAAATTGGAAGATTTCCCAGTGTAAAATATCCCCAAAGTCATTTAAATGAGTAAATTAGAATCACCATCTTGTTTATTATGATAAACAATATCCAGATATAAAATTTAATCAAAATCGTTTGAGCGAATTTTGAGAAAAAAGGTTTTTCACTTTTTTCCCCTTTAGTAAACTATCCTTAATTTTAGGGTTAGATAACTAATTCCAAGCAACCCTCAAAGGAACTTTGTGAACAGCCCAGATACCGAGTTATAGTCCAATCGGTAAAAAAAAAAAAAGTTTTTGCTCTAGCCTGAGGTAGGGCTGCATTGCGAAAACAACTTTTTTGGTTTCAGGGGGTCGTTAAACGTTGACATTTATCAAAACCTTGAATTAAATTTTTTATTTTTGTACCATCACAATATTTTCTCTCCAAGGTGTCGAGAAAAAGTAAAAAGGAAGAAGGTAGGTTTTCTTCTATCCGCTGCACTAGATAGAAAGAAACCCCTTTCCCAAATTTATGGAGCGGGAATTCGAGAGTGTGTAAAAAAGTAACGAAAAAGATCATTACAACAGGTTGCCTCGTTAAAGAGGGGGTAAGGATGTTGCAACATCGCTGACGTCACAAAACGCCAGAAACACCTGTTCCAACTTACGGACCTAGATCTTTTACACATCAATCAATCATTCATTAGCGTACGGTTAATTATTCTGTCACAGTATTAATCACCAACTTTTATTTGAAGAAGTATCTCCTTAAACCACGTATTTATCATTCAAATGAATGGTACAGGGGAAAAGGGGGGAAATATAATTTTAACTCAAATTGAGTTAGTGCTGTCATCTGTTAGACAATCATGAGATCTTTTTAATGGACTTTAGATTATGTTTAAAAGAGGTATTTGTCATATTGAGCTAGTGCTGCCATCTATTAGACAATCATGAGAACTTTCTGATGTACTTTAGATCTTTCTAATGTACTTTAGATTATGGTTAAAAGAGGTCTTTGACATATTAAACTAGTGCTGCCATCTGTTAGACAATCATGAGAACTTTCTGATGTACTTTAGATCTTTCTAATGCACTTTAGATTATGTTTAAAAGAGGTCTTTGTCATATTGAGCTAGTGCTGCCATCTGTTAGATAATCATGAGATCTTTCTAATGTACTTTAGATTATGGTTAAAAGAGGTCTTTGTCATATTGAGTTAGTGCTGCCATCTGTTAGATAATCATGAGATCTTTCTAATGTACTTTTGATTATGGTTAAAAGAGGTCTTTGTCATATTGAGTTAGTGCTGCCATCTGTTAGATAATCATGAGATCTTTCTAATGTACTTTAGATTATGGTTAAAAGAGGTATCTGCCAAATTTAAATTAATTAGAAAAAAGTATTTGTTGGGGTGCTTGTGGGGTTTGAGAGATATTTGATAATTGTTTACTGTGACTTTCCCCTGTTTCCAGTGTAGCCTCCAATATTGAGATTATACAGGTAAGAAGATTGTGATGAGTCAAGAACACCAATATATTAATACTAGCAGTTTGACCCATTCTTAGCACGGTTTAGCAGCATCAAAACTATATCAAATTAAAACGTTCAACATCCGGCTGCCCACTTTTTGATACATCCTCTTTTTACAATCCTGAGCTATCTATGGCAATCACAAACCAATCATGTAATTTCATAAATTTAAATAAATTAAATATTTGGAAGAAAATATTACCTTGTCCACAAATTGGTTGCACAAACAAACGCAGCCCCTTACCAACGTAATATTTACCCAAGCACGAACAAAAAATAAGATAAACGAACTATTGGGCATTGTTACATGAATATGTTGGGTAAAAGAGAATCACAGTTCATCAAAGGGCATAAATAAATAATATCCTCTGTTACATAAACATAATGAATAATAAGCCTCATGGTTTTACAGAGAGCATCACTGTTCATCGAACTATGTCACCAGAATTTGTTTATTTTTGTTGTTATGTCGCTGCTAATTAGGTGCTAATATTTTATCCATTGATTTTTTAGCTTTGTTATCGCAGTACTAATGATTAGAAGGGGATGCGAGAAAATGTTAGTGTTTTAGTGTTGTAGCTGTTTTTATAGAAATACATTTTTCCGTCAAAAATAAATAAAATATTAATCCAGTAGCAACATTTAGATTAATTTTCTACACGCAGTGATATCAACAGTAACTGTTGTTGAATATCTGTCATCAGCATAGCGGCATTAGGTGAGAAACTTTTTAAATTAGGATAAACAGTTCTCATTAAATTATAAGACACCCTTTACGGATATTCAACAACTGTTGATATCACCATGTGAAGAAAACTAGACTAAACATTTCTACTGGAACAATATTTTATTTATTTTGAACAAAGAAATAATTTGATACAAAAACTGCAAAATCACTGACATTTTCTCGCACCCCCTTCCCCCTCACCTTTAGTGTTTGTATTAGTTTATTTTTAAATTTTTCTCGTTCGCCCATACAGAATTAAAATTTTCAATCATATTGATATTTTTTTTTCAATAAGCCATTTCCCAACCCTAATTTTAAATTCCAATTGAAAAATGACAACCTGGACAAGGGAATTTAACCCGTGACATTTGGCTGTGCGCCCCAATGCTCTACCATTGAACCATCCTGGTTCGTATCCTGTTTAAGGCCATCTTTCACTTGTTGGTGTATTGAGTTTTGGCCAGTTTCGTGTGCAAAACTGTTATCTTTCCATTCGAGTTTAAGGGCCAGTTTCATAGTCAAACTTAGCATGCCTAAAGTGCGAGTCGATACTAAATACAGGATGACACCTACCTAAACCAAAATGGAATGGGCCAGTTTCGCATATAAAACTGGCCTATTCCATTCAATTTCAGGTAGGTGACGTCTTGTATTTAGTATAGCGCCGCACTTGAGGCGTACTAAATCTGACTATGAAACTGGGCCTAAGTAAATGTTGCCCTGTACTTAGTATAGCGGCGCACTTGAGGCGTAATAAGTCTGAATATGAAACTGTCTCTAAGTGAATAGCCATTATGTATCAGTTTATGATACACTTGAATGAATAACATCATGAATTCTTTATATAAAATTATCTATAAAATTGTATTCATTTGTTTAAAACATTCTATATACTTTATATTAAAATGCACGTTTGATTTTGTATCACCAAACCAAATAGTTAGTGATTGGTCCACTTTGAAAGTCATCATTATACTTAAACACAAGCAAATAATTTTTTTTTCTAAGCTTTTATACCGAATTTACGTAATTAAAGTTTTTAGATAAAACTAGTCGTACCCACGCAGATGTGAGAAATATTCCCTCTAAATCCCAGCATTCCTCATTCCTATCCTCACTATTGTAAGTATGCGGTTAGCACAGATAAGTAGTAAAATGTGACGCGAAAAAAATTAATAGTAAAAAACATTTAAAACCTTTTAAAAGTAGCGCTTGAAAATCTTTCAAAAACAGAAAGCTTAAGTGATAACTAGTTTGATAGGTTGTATCCACATCTTCCACACTACCTAAATCCGAGCTTTCCAAATCTAAGATAGCTCTATGAGGTAATCCCTAACCCCAAAATGAGCCCAGGTGGTCATTCCCGCCCTCAAAAGTATATCCAGGCAGACATTCCTAACCACCCCTTCTCCTCCTCCTCCCCCTTCAAAAAAAAAGTAGGTCTAACGTCAATATAGCCCCAAGAGACCCAACCTAACCTTAAAACAAATCCCAGGTCATTATTCTTAATTCCAGAAAACCCATGTGGGCGTTCCCAAGGACAAAAAGAACACCAGGTGGTCACTCTCAACCCACCAAAAAAAAATGTGGTCGTTCCCAAATACAAAAAGAAACCCAAGTTTTTGTTCTCAAACCCAAAAAGAACCCCATGTGGTCATTACCAAACACAAAAAAAAAATCCAGGTTGTTGTTCTCAACCCCAAAAAGAACCCCATGTGGTCATTACCAAACACAAAAAGAAATCCAGATTGTTGTTCTCAACCCCAAAAAGAACCTCATGTGGTCGTTACTAAACACAAAAAGAAGCCCAAGTTGTCGTTCTCAACCCCAAAAAGAACCTCATGTGGTCGTTACTAAACACAAAAAGAAGCCCAAGTTGTCGTTCTCAACCCTAAAAAGAACCCCATGTGGTCGTTACTAAACACAAAAAGAAACCCAAGTTGTTGTTCTCAAACCCAAAAAGAACCCCATGTGGTCATTAACAAACACATAAAAAAATCAAGGTTGTTGTTCTCAACCCCAAAAAGAACCCCATGTGGTCATTAACAAACACATAAAAAAAATCAAGGTTGTTGTTCTCAGCCCCAAAAAGAACCTCATGTGGTCGTTACTGAACACAAAAAGAAATCCAGGTTGTCGTTCTCAACCCCAAAAAGAACCCCATGTGGTCGTTACTAAACACAAAAAGAAGCCCAAGTTGTCGTTCTCAACCCCAAAAAGAACCCCATGTGGTCGTTACTAAACACAAAAAGAAGCCCAAGTTGTCGTTCTCAACCCCAAAAAGAACCTCATGTGGTCGTTACTAAACACAAAAAGAAACCCAGATTGTTGTTCTCAACCCCAAAAAGAACCTCATGTGGTCGTTACTAAACACAAAAAGAAATCCAGGTTGTCGTTCTCAACCCCAAAAAGAACCTCATGTGGTCGTTACCAAACACAAAAAGAAATCCAGGTTGATGTTCTTAACCCCAAAAAGAACCCCATGTGGTCATTACCAAATACAAAAAGAAACCCTGGTTGTCAAAAATAACTCCAGGAAGTGGTTCCTAGCACTAAATATAACCCCAAAAGTAGCCCCAGGTCGTCTTTTCCCTACCTGTTATGAGCCAGAGTTCCTTGAGGCACTCCTCCCTGGACTGTTGGATGTGGCTCCTCTGCTCCAGCTCGTATCCTGCCTCCAGGAACTCGAAGAGGATAGCTCCCAGGAGGACATAACCGACGACGAGGGCGAACAGTCCTAGGTTCGAGAACAGGTGACCAAAGAACACACGGAGACAACGCCGCACACGGGCCCCTTGGCACTCGTCGTGTCGGCCGTGCGACGGGCGCGAGGGGGTCTGGCTCGGCGTGGCGGTGGCGGCGGGCATCGGCCGTCAGACTGAACCGGCCGGCCGGCGTCGCGTCGCGTCGCGGTCGCGTTTCGGGGGCGCTCGCTGGTTTTCCCACTCTTTCGGCTAGAGAGAGAGGGAGGGAGACCGGCGTGACTCGGAGCGCATGTACACTTCACGTCCGCGTCGTGTACACTGGCGCGTCGCTATACGCTGTGTTAAGTTGCGACACCCGACGCCGACGCCGCCCCACACACACCCACACACACATACACACATGTACGTACACTTACTCTCTCTGTTCCATCTTTGCATCGTCCCTTCTTGTGTCTTCTTTACTTATATCATCGGACTTGATTATTGCCCTTATATTTACAGCTCGTACATTTTAACAATTTAATCTAAGGTAGGTGGAGGGGAAAAAAAGGATAAGGGTAGAACATGTACCCACATTTGCGTAAAGAAACAATGCGATAACCACAATTTATAAATCGACAGGGGCAAGGCCGTAGCCAGGGGGAGGTTTTGGGGGTTTAAACCCCCACTGAAATTTTATGAAAAAAATATGGCTTTATTTTGACTCAAACAATATCAAAATTAAGATACAAGTACAATTTAGGCCTCTTTGTTATCATAAAAAGTATTTCAGATAACTTCTAGAGGTGTTTAATATTTGGAAATTTTCCTGTTCCTCGGTAGCTAGGGGGCTATGTTGCCATAAAAACACTTTAAATATCTTATAGAACTCTTTATCATATAGAATTTTTTTCTAGCTTCCGGAAACTGAGGGATGTGCCCACCAAACCCCCCCTGAAATTATTGGCTGGCTACGGCCTTGCACAGGGGTATTTTTAAGTTTGCAGTCACCCGCCTCGCTGGCGTAGTTAGCTAACGCGCTAATCGAGTTGAGCCATACTGTCGAGGACGGGGAGATCGAGGTTCGAATCTCGGTCGTGTGAATTGGGGGTGGTTTTCCCTAAAATGGTTTTCCACTCTACCTTCACGCAAATGCGGGTTCACTTCCTCTAAATTAAACCTTACCAATTCCTAATCCATTTGGCGTAATTAGCACTTAATAAAAAAAGTTTGCGGTCAATGGGCTAGGCCCGTTCTCTCTCCTACCCACAAGCACTGGTATAAGTCTGTTTCGCTTTCTCTTGTTGTTCTACAACACGTCTCTTTTCTATCCACAGCCACTGTTATAAGCGAGGCCAGGATTTTGATGACATGTCATCTTTTTATTGGTACATCACATACGATGCTCATAAGTACATGAACTCTGTTCATGATCCTCTGGTTGTAGAAATGTATATTTTAAAGGTCATTTTGACGTGAATACGTCTTTAAATTTGCTACCATACGGGGGCAATCCAAAAAACTCAATGATAACAAAATCGGGGGATACAGTTTGGTGTTGTAGTTTCGAATCTTTCCTCTACATCCAAAATTAAATTATACCGCTGGATAGCTAAAGGATCAAAGCACTCATTACGATAAGCGAGAATAGAGACGCATCGCGCGCGGTGGAGGGGGAAGCACCGCCATTTTGAGGTTATTTTGCTGCGTATCGAGATTTGTAATTAGTATAACTTTTGACTCGGAGAAGCTACGATGTTCGTTTAAGTTTAAACGTATTCACGTACAACACACGGCCGTGTCCATGACACAGCAACACCCCAATTTTTTTGTCATTTTTTGGTCATTTTGGATTCTTTAGGTGATTTTTAGGTTTTTTAGGGCCTTTCAAGGCATTCATGTTGAATAAGTATATTTTTTAATACAATTGATATTTTGCAAATACATAATTTTTTTAATCGTGCAATTGTCGGAATGAGAAGATAATGTAGGCAATGAGCTTGATTATAAAATACACATTCCTGGCGAAACTGCAACTAGGCTAGAGAAGGTTGCGTTGGGAGGGGGTAGCTATTAATTCTCAAGCAGGTTTTTGTAAACCAATGTTTTATTCATCAGAGTGGAAGAGTTTAGCTATTAAAGGCTTTTCATTGCATTTTACATTGGTAGATTGAGTGTTTGATTTAGTCGTGTGAGTTTATTACGACTCTTTGTCCATATTTTGAGGTCATTTTTTCGAAAATTTAAAGCCATTTCTATAGGTTATGTTTTGATTATATTTGGTCATCAAAATCAGGGCCCTGGTTATAAGTATTTCTTCATGTTCTACGACGCTTCTCTTTCCTACCCACAGCCACTTTTATAAGTCTGTTTTACTCTTTCATTCAATGTCTTGTAGTATATTTCTCCTACTCGCACTTACTGGATTGAGCGAGACAAAACTACAACCAAACGAGCTCATATATACCATAAAAATACTCTTTTAATTATGGAAATATCTAAAGTGTCTGTATTTATAACAACACATCTTATGATGTACTTTTGACAACAAAGCATAATTATTAATATCTCTTCAACAGAATCTCTTTAACTTTGAAAAATTATTTCGGGGAAACCTGAAAAAAACGAAACGTTATATTTATCTGACAATCTGGAACGTTTCAACCTTCTAGCTCGCTTAAATGTTTGCCCACATAAATCTGTTGCTATTTCAAACAACTAGTTTTGATTGAATAACACTAATCCTCATGTAAAAAATATACCCACTAAATCTCTTTAAGAGAAATAGCTTGGAGTCACTGATTTTTTTTAAAAAATTTGATCATATTTTAAATAGTTTTAATGAGGTTGCTAAAAATATAAATTTACTGAATAGTCAAATAGCCGAAGCTGTTATTAATTTTAGAGAGGAATTCACCATCTAGATATCATATTCTGAAAATTGAAAAATGACACCTGGACACGGGAATCAAACCCGGGACCTTTGGCTTAGTACGCCAATGCTCTACCACTGAGCTATTCAGGAGTCGTCCCGTGCTCAGGGCTCTAAGCCAAAGGTCCCGGGTTCGATTCCCGTGTCCAGGTGTCATTTTTCAATTTTCAGAAAATTACTGAACTACTATTAATAAAATATTTTATATATAATATGATGTATTTTATAAGTTATATGTTAAAATTTTTGTAAATGGATGCCCTTGAAGGTGAGTAGTTGTATGTATTTTTTTAATCATACATACATATACAACATAAACCTTACTCAAATTCATAAGTATATTTAAAAAATATTTCTTTGGACCAAAACTATGTATATTAAGGTGGGATGGAAAGGGATGCGAGAAAAGACAAATGTTTTTGAAACTTTTATGGCAAAAATAAATAAAATATTGCTCCAGTACAAACAGAAAATAATTTTCTTCACATGATGACATCAAAAGTTTTTGAATATCTGTCAAGGGTGTCCTGGAATTTAATGACAACTTTTTCTCTTCATTTGAAAATTTTCTGATCTCAACAACTGTTGACATCATCATGTGAATAAAATTAGGCTCTATATTTATACTGGAGAAATATTTGATTTATTTGGTAAAAAAAAAGTTTGGCCATAACAAATTCCAAAAACATTAGTCTTTTCTCATGTCCCCTTCTACCCCGCCTTAATAAGCCTACCTACACAGTAGAGAGTTAAGTTATGTTCCAAAAAATATATTTTTTTAAAAATGTAATTAAGAAGTTTAGTTTCATTATTGTTGAAAACAATATTGTTGCTATTTTAGCACCATACTCTATTTTGCACATATCAAACACTTTCTTTCAAGTTTTTTTTTATTTATTTCCAAACTTTGTGGATGTATTCTAATGAAGATCGCTTTTCTCCTATTTTATTAATATGACGCACTATTTATATTTGTGTGTGGAATCAATTTATGTTCCAATTTTCTATCTATGTTAATAATGCAGGTATATTTCGCTTTATTAATTTATTTTTATTTTCCTCTAACGTAAATATGAAGCTGTTAAATTATCGCTTGCGTTAAAACGTATGAACTCGAATTATTTTATGACGCGCCTTACAACACAATAAATAACCGTCAACGTAACAGCACTACTAACTTTTTTAAAGAATATTTATAATGAGTAATAAAACCTCCGAATCGTCCCTACAACAATGCTCTATTCTACTACACCACAAATTTGAGACACCAATGGGTGTACAATAATTTTTGTTTGGCTTCTACTTTTTATACCCTTTAATTATAGATAACCTTCCAGCCTCTAATTTTTATGCTATTACTACAATAGGTTTAACTATAGTTAATATCATTGATATTATTTCACTAATCTGAATTCTAAGCCTGAACGAAAATGTTACTTAGGTATGGCATCACCAATTTTTTAGTCATGACCAAAGATTACTAGGCAAAGGTAGATTCCCTTGTAGGTCGCCACTCTATAATGGCTGTGTTAGAGTAGTCCACCCTTGCGCACTTGCGCGCTTTATATGATAGAAAATTGCAATGGAGTTGACTTAAAGGCCAGAAGTCATTTTTGATGGTGTCTGAATTCTCTTGAAGTGTGATGATGCACCTCTTACAGCGCACTTTAGTTTTAAATGTAATAAATAAACTTAAACTGTTAAATGAATAATTTGTAATGCTGTGTAATTTATTCATTTATATTTGTCAGTAGGCTAAAATTCTTTCTGTAGCAAAAACATCTCTTTTTTTAGTAAATATATATGTTTTAGTTTAAAACATTTTTTTAATTATAACTAATAGTTTAAGAATTATCTTTTATTGAAATACGGAGTTTAATAACAGGAAAATAACAATTTACATTTGTATTGCTAAGTACTGTAAATATTCATGCTTACATTCATCTAATAATTTTATAACACCTCTATAGAGTGCGCATATGGAACAAAACACTATCAAAAATGAATCTCGTTGCCATGAAAACATTACTTTCACAAGTGGGCACCAGGTAGCTCTAGGTGTACCATGCTGTATGAAAAGTCTCATGCACCCTGTGCACTTTAGGGCGCCAGAAACGTGTTTTATAAGGGTGTGAAAGTAAAATGCGCAAGTGCACTAGTGCAGACTATCCAGACAGACAATATTATTTTCTGCAGCCAGGTTTGGTAGCTCAGTTAAAGGAGTTGTTAACTCAATCACGTATTGATCTTGATTACACCTTAGTATTCAATTTCTCAATTTATACTGTTCCCATAGGTGTGTTCACTTGTTTGGAATTCGGTTAATCTCAGATTATTTTAAATAAACCATTTTTAATTATAGTTTTACTTTACAAACTGAATACAGCTGTATGCGAACTGAATTCTGTGTTTCAATCATCCATCAAAATTGTATCATTTAAAAATGTATTTAAGTCAAATAATTTCAGAGATAGTAATAGTAATAAGCTATCTGTAAATAAATTAAACAAAATACTTATTATTAGATGCTTTTTTCTGAGGATTAATTTTTCTTTTTTATTTGTTTATTTAAAGATGTAACTCAATAAATTTGATTTTCATGTGCCACACTACAGATTTTGATATAACTCTGTTTGGGTCATGACTTACCTTTCTTAACATTTTAATCTATGATTGCTATGTAATATATGAGTGGAATGATTTATTAGCGAGCTCTATATACTAATTGGAGGAACAAGAATCCAGCTTTGCAATTAAAAAAAGCATCACGCTCGATATTGTTGTCTGCTAGAATCTGAGGGGAATAACTCTAGATTTGATCTTTTTGTCCCTATGGCGCCAAATAGTCACCTTCATTAATATTTTAAAATAATTATGTAACTTGTAAAAATATGTTTTCTCTTTGCTGAGGACAAAACATATTTCAAATAGCTTATCAAAGCTTAAATTAACCATTGTATTAAAACATAAGAAAGAAAAAATATAGATTGTATGATGAACTTTGTTTGAACATCTATAACAAATCATCTATCCATAATTTAGGTTAGAGAATCTTCGGGCCTATCTACAAAGCTCATCTTTGTTTTGAAATGTGTATATCAAAACAAGAAAACCTCTTACAACAATTTTGTATCTTAAAGCAGTGGATCCAAACTAAAAGATAATATTTTAAGCCTACAACACACAGTGTCGTTTGTAGTGAGCATTTTACTTTAGATTGTTATAAATTACGACCTGTCAGAATATATAGTTCCAACTTTATTTAACTTTTCCAAGCATCTCCGAAAAAACAGACAAAAGAAGCGGATAAATCTAGTGTAACACACATCAAAGCTAGTTAAGCTCCAACCAGATTTTTAATATATTTATTTTCAAATTTATGTTGAGAGATAAGTTTCTTGCACACCCTCCCGTACCGTTGGAAAAGTCTGTTTAAATTATTACAACCACCGTTCTCCCCATCCTCCAAATAAATACTTATCGTCATAACAACTAAACTACTTTATTACAGGACAGTTAAAGTACATAGTACTTTATAAATATAAAAACTAATTTATCTGTTTGTTTTATATAATATGTGTCCAATCAAAGGTGGTTAATTTTACATACTTAAGAATATAAAGAGTTGAATAATACCAGGATTTATAAAGTTTGTTAATATTGTATAGTTATACAATGATCACACATTTTATTAAAATCACAATAAGGCCGTAGAAACGTAAATATTGACCAACTTTTGTGTTGACCTAAGTTCTTTGCTTTGTAACAAACATTGATATCTATTATAAATGGATAGACATCTGTGACTGGAATTTTTGAGTGGTCATCTGCATAACATTGTGTAAGAGAGAAGAAAACTTTCGGGTATCTCTTTCTCTTTTACACTCATGAAAGGCAATGTAACATTTTGACATCATTAATTTGATTGAATGTATTAGATACATCAATGTGTGATTAATTAAATGAAATAAATGTGTTAGTAAATGCTTTGAAGAGAATAACAAAGTTTTTTCTTTAAATAAGTTGATGTAGGCTAATATATACGATGATTTTTGAAAGAAGTTCGTTTGGAAGACTTGATCTCGTACCAGAATCCTAGTGTTTAGGTAGGTTGAAAGACTAGAAGGGAATTTATACTTCCATTTTAAATAGCCATTAATCCTACCAAAATACTAATATATTATAGTATTCTGGTACGAAATAAAGCCTTACAGATTGGGATTATTACTAAAACCAGAGTTTAGTAAATACCGTACTTCCTACAAGCCTACAACCTAAATATCGTTTGAACGTAAGATTTCTACACGAAGTATGTCATACAAACAAATGTAATATAGTTTTTAGCTTATAAAATACTTTCTACAAGCCTATAACCTAAGTGATCGTTTGAACATATGGCAACGTGAACATATGGCAACGTGAACATATGGAAACGTATCGAACTTTCAATATAATATAGTTTCTGAAATCAATATACAAGCTAATAGCCAACTTTAACTATAAGTGTATTCCTGGCAGACTGTAAACAACATGGGGGATAGCTACATATATAAATATATTAAAGATTTTATTCGTATTTGTACAGTATTACCTGTGAAACTGAATTGTACACCCTTTAATGTAAATATTTCTTCAGGCAAGTGTGGTATAATACCTCAATATTTTTAAACATTAAGGCTTTTATTCATGATAGACATGTTTTCGCAAAAGAACATTGAAAGAAACCGTTAAATCGGTCTCCCCACAATGAAGTAGAAGATAAACTTGAGCGTCACGCTTTGGTCTTTGGAAATACGAATGTTTATGTCTATCCACTATATTATAGAGATCACTGGCTACAAACAGTATTAGTGCATTGGTCAATCAAAGCTTAATGTATAGTTTTATGTGGTAAATTATTTGTTTTCTTGTTCAATCATTGCGCATGCGCACATTATACCGCTCATACTGTCGTGATAAATCTCTAATTTTCATAGAAAAAAAAATATAAAAAACATGGCGTAAAATGGATAATGCTATATTCTACAACTCGAAGTGCATTTAAGCAATATTAATACTTTTTTTTGTATTGCATCATAAATTAGTGTTTTGGTTTTCCTAAGAGCAGTCCTATTATTATAAACATTAAAAATGAGCACCATACTTGACAAAATTGCAGGTATCGAAGCCGAGGTAAGTGGATGCGTGGCATAGGCTACATAACCTCTTAATATTTTTTTACAGAATTAAAAAATAGGTAGTTTAATTCGATCTTTTAGATGAACTTCTAAAATAACTTTAGTTTGTTATTTGTTTTCAAACATTATTAGCTGAGATTTACATATAGGGCCTAGTACTATAGTTTAAACTATGCATTTCCCAAAGTTTAGCATGGCCATTTGTTTTTGATAATATAAACAAGAATGGTTTTGGAAACAAATAAATTATTGCTCTTAATTAAGTGCTTTGTTTATTTATAAAAGTATATCTAATTACTAATGTAAATATATCTGTTAAGATGGCCAGAACTCAAAAAAACAAAGCAACGGCTGGTCATCTCGGTCTTTTGAAAGCTCGGCTAGCCAAGCTGAGGAGAGAATTAATCACTCCTAAAGGTGGTGGTGGAGGCACTGGAGAAGGCTTTGATGTGGCCAAGACTGGTGACGCAAGAATTGGATTTGTAGGTAGGTCCTTCCATTAAGCTATATTAGCTAGACCAGATTAGGGGTACAGTACGTTTTATCCTTCCCATTATTGGTTATTTCTTTCATAAAATATTCAAAATATTGATATCAGTAATACATTATTCCAAACCTTAAAGCACGTAGAATCGATTTGAACCAAAAAAAAAGAAGCAAAAAAAAAAACTTTTAAAGTATATACAAAATTCCACTTAGCTAAGTGACTGCTTATCTTTCACTTGTTATTATTATTATCACCGCATCTTACTATCCGTTCGGGTTGTACGCAAAAACTTTCGGTTGTTCTAGAACTATTTGAACACATTACACTAAACCCCAAACATAATTTATACCTTCGCTATGAAGGTGTAAAAACCTTCTAGGCTGGCCTATACAGTAACAACTACAATTAACTTTATTTCATAGTAAATTTAACTTCAAGCGATTTGACTCGATGTAGGTGATCATAAGTAGGCTATCCATAGCAACTAAATTCTAGACGAAGTAAAACATAATATTGATGACGTCATGGAAATAACCCAATCAGGCCCTAGCTTATAATAATTATTATGACACTTTTCCAACTCAACCTAACCTTTCATGTGCTAATAAATTAAATTTATAATTATAGATAAAAAAACTAGGCCTATTCAATATAATAATTAAACGTGGATGGTAGGCCTACACATTGTACAATGACATCGTAACCATTTTGGTGTGCACCGCACAAGATCACGAGTGTAACACAAAGTACCACGGTATGACGTCCGTCCACTGCGCGTGATCACAGGAAAGTTGCACGTCATTGTCAATATCTACATTTCGAAGCAAAGGGTGAAGGGGATGCGAGAAAAGGCTAGTGATTATGCAGTTTTTTATAGTAAAACATTTATTTTTACAAAATAAATAAATTATTGCTCCAGAAGCAATGTAGGCCTATACGCCTAGTTTAATTTTCTTCACGCGGTGATATCAACAGTTGTTGAATATCCGTCAAGGGGGTCCTGGAATTCAATGGCAACGTTTTCTGTTCATTTAAAAAGTCTCATATTATGTTATGCTCATGACAGATATTCAACTACTGTTGATATCACCATTTGAGTAATATTTTTTATTTGTTTGTACCATAAATAGTTTTGCTATAAAAATCACAAAAACACTGAAATTTTCTAGAGTCCACTACATCCCCACCTTAATAGTTGGTGGTTGAAAGGAGGCTTTCTTTAAAAATAAGGGTCTACGTTGTCTTCATTCTTATTAAGCCGGCTTACCATTGGTATACTTTTGTAAGACTCTTTAAGTACCTTTTTTTTTTTAAATCAATTTAACATATATTCAATTTTACTTTTAAAACCTAGGCGTGTCATCTTTGCAGGTTTTCCATCGGTTGGAAAGTCGACACTTCTCAGTACATTGGCCGGAGTTTATTCTGAAGTAGCAGCCTATGAGTTCACCACATTGACAACAGTGCCAGGCTGCATCAAATACAAAGGAGCCAAAATTCAGGTAATCCATCCTTGAGCTTGGTTACACGCGACACAATTCATTATTTGAGGCATGTTTTTAAGAACTCTTACTTACAACATAAAAAAAGAAATACTATATCTACCATAATGTATTCATACATCAGGTACCTACCTGTAATGTTATCTCTAGTAATAACTTTTAATAGGTAATACAGGGTGTCTACAAATATAAGAAATCCTGGTAATATAGGACCAACTTTAATTTAAATTTAAATACAGTGAAATCTCTTAACAGTGGACTCCTTCTGGGATAAAAAAAAGTCTGTTGTAAAGCATTGTTTGTTATTTGGAAAAATGAATATTTAAAAAAAAATCATAGTGCTTGAATATTCTGTGGATATAACTACAACAGTCTAATTATTGCATTGTGCAATATTGTATGCAGGATAATTGGGACAAGTGAGTAAATATTTTATATAGTTTACTGTACAGTTTGCATTATATACAGAAACATACACAATTAAAATTAAATGTGAACAATAGGCTTTATTTACTCTAAGTTTATATGTGTTAGGAAAGTCTGTTATTGAGAAGTTGTTTCCCCCTAATAGGGCCCCTACACGATCAGTCAGACTGACAGTATGCCTCGGTATATACAAGATTGTACACGGTCAGTCTTTGCGTCAATACTTTTATCTGTCTCATCTCCTGCATGCAACTTGGCTGATAAGAAATAGGTGACCTGGTGGTCTAGGGGTAAGGTATCAGACTTCTGTACTGAGGGTCCGGGGTTCAATCCTCGGTCCCGGCACAGATTTATCTGATTGCCAAACCCTTCCTTCACCTCTGACAAGATGTGTATTAATCACAACTTGTGAATGTGAGGAATGACAGGCCTCCACCGTGGTTCGGATTCCACGTTAAACTGTAGGTCCTCCATTTCATCTCACAATCACCCTATCACTACACATTAGCGTAAGTGCGTATAACCCGAACGGGTAGTAAGACGCTGTGCTAATAATAATAATAAGAAGAAGAAGAAATAGGCATTGCATTGATCATATTAGCATTGGTTGCTTTTTTCAGCTCTCTACGGTAGTTTAATCACAACACAATTTTCTTTCTCATGTCTCCTCATGTTTTGCATATGGTTTCATTTTTATGTATATAGCTAAAAGTTTATCAAAGGCCAAATTTCTTTTGTTCTTATTGTACATTGCATTCGAGGTGTCCCACAATTCTGTCATTTTTTCATAGATCTCTACGAAATCTATTAAAACCTCCACATGCTCCGGGTGTTCCACCACATTATCTGTGACCACGACTGGGGCACTCACGTCTACTTGTGTCACGTTCATGTTTGTTACCGAGACTGAAGAAAATACAGATAAACGCGTGCACACAATCAGTCTTACTGTCAGTCTCTTCCACCACTTGCAAGACTGACGGACTAATACTGACGTGATCAAAACATTTGTATCACTTCAGTATTTTCGAAAGTCCGTCTATCAGCCCATCATTACTGCCCCTACACGATGAGTCAGACTGTCAATATTAATTAATAATATACTATTACTGACAGTTTAATTGGTTGTGTAGGGCCCCATAAGAGCCAATGTTATTCGATAAGTACATCTATCAAGTGGGATACAAGCACACAGCCGCATCTACTGTTGTAAAGTAATTTTGAAATAATGTTTATTTTTTTGAGGTTTATAACTAGGATTTTTGAACCGAGTGATTATATCAATACTCGAGAATTTCTTTGAACGAGAACAAATGGTCCTACCAATTTTGCTGAGAAAGGTATTTTCACATACCTTCCAAGGTTCTCTTGCATGTCACAATTGACGTGGGACTGACGGATTTACTTTACCCTGATTTCGATGATTCTGAAATAATTCCTTAAATAAAAAGTGTATAATCTATAACATCTGTTTATCTACTAGAAAATTAAATATATCGGTAATAAAAGTTTTAAGTTTGCATTGCAAAGCATTAGGGCTTATGGGTCAAAATAAATTTCTGTGATTGTGTGAATTGCGGCATCATTAAAAAAGATCATGCACTTAATTCTCGGTGAACGTTTTAATAGAGTTTTACAACTCAAAATTTGTTAATACCCTTGAGGATTGAACTAATGTAAATATAATATTAAAATTTTGAAGCTTAGGGGCCGTCCTTAAATTATATAAGGCTTTTTTTTTTTTCATTATTTTCGACCACCCTCCTTCCACACACAAGGGATTGTAAGATTTTCTGTCACCCCCACTTTCCCCACTCACCCCTTCTCTCTTAATAAATTTTGATAAATAAGATCATTTTGATCATTTAATTATTTTTAGACACAAGGATTGATAGTAAAGAAGTGATTAACAATTTTAGAATACTTTAATTACAGTCAAATTAGGTGTAACACATCATAAATAAATACAATAGAGGCCTAAGTTAAATTTTTTACTTAGAAATTTAAATTCTTAATTTTTTTTTTTAGGTTTCTCACACTCTAAATATTGGTGAAAAAATATCATTATAAGTAAGATGGATTCTGAACCCTCTCCCTGTAAGGAAATGTAAAAAAAAACACTGAACCTCTGCCTCTCCCCAAAAATGCTAATGTAGTTTAAGAACGGCCCTTTAAGACCTTAAATAATTCTTAGCTTGTGAGGAGCAAACCCTATGAAAGCAGAGAAGGGTTCTACACAAGGTGGGTCGGGATAATCTTCTCAACAGAAACTTTCCCCCTATTAAAACATTTTAACTACTCACCCATGTCTAACATGGGCAGCCTTTTCTTAACTTTACTTTACATCCATTACTTTTTCCAGCCTGTGTCAGATTTTTATTTAAGCCATATATTTTCCACCACCGGCTTGCTAGGCCTGTCATAGCTTCATATGCCTTATAATCTAACTTAAGACTAGGACAGGCACAACATCCAGTCCCCAGCCATATAATTCATCACTGTGAAAGGGTAAACCCACATTTCACCAATTATAAATTTTTCAGTCATGCCGGGACTTGAACCTGGAACACTTAAGTTCAGTAGACAAACATGCTACCGACTGAGCTAAGGTGTTGGATAGTCTCTTTTTACTGATAGTATATATATATTTTTAGCACTGCTTCTTACTACTTGTCGTACCAATATTGACTTGCCTGTGTCTGGTTTGGGCAACATAATCTTATAGTCTCGATTTGGCCGTGTTTTTCCGACTTTATTTTCATAGAAGAGCTCTTTTACTCACTAGATGTATCCAGCATACTACTCATTAGTGACATCAAATGTAGATTATTGTAACTAATTTTAGAAGTTATTTTTTACCTAATAGATGTATCTTGAAAATAAATAATAAAAAGACCTGACAGTTTCAGTGCAAAAATAAATAAATTTAAAACCCAACAGGCATGTGGCTAAACTGTTTTAAAACCTAATTCAATTAAATCTCTTATTACCTTAAATCCCTTATTACTTTAATTTTCAATCTCCTTTACATTATTGGCACGTAATTTACCCCAACATGACTTTGGTGTTCAGATCAGAATGGCAGCTTTTTTTTTACCAGTTATATTAACTTTTTAGTTAATTAGTGTGTATATATTACAGGTAATGTGCAAAACATGGATAATTTCTAAATTAGTTGGGAGATGTTATCTGTATACAATTGTTGTGGATAAAGTTAGAAATAGAAAGTAATTTAGATCTTATTTCCGACCCTACCTGTATAATTTTGACATTAGCCATGTTGAATACTGATTTTAAAACTAAGCATGTTTCAATCTGGATCATATTTTGGAAGGAATGTTATTTTGATCTTAGACCTGAAATTGGATCTTGGTAATGTACTAATATTCAAAATGCCTCAATTTGATACGTTCTTTTCCACAAATCTAACTTAACCAAAATTAACTTAAATTAATCAAACTTAGCCTAAACTCAACTTACCTATCCTAACCTAATCTGGCCTAACCTAACCTCAACTGTATATTTCAACATAATCCAAGTGCAGATGAATAAGGTCAACGTTATTTGGATAGTATTTACTATTATCCAATTTTGGACTTTACCTGCAGCATAAATGTAAAAAAACATAATTTTAATGTAAACATAAGTTACATGGTTATGTAGCAGCAAGCTTCAGCCCTGTTTTTTATTTTGTATAGTAAGTTATAAAACAAAATATCATATTGCGTAACCTATGTTGCCATTTGATTTCTTTTGAAGTTTTGTTATGTTACTATAGCAACCAAGTGATTGTCCTTTTTGCTTAGTGTCCATATTTTAGTCATGTTGAAATAAATCGACAAAAAGTCTTAACCAACACCTAACGTTTTTATATCACTTAACTAATGTGTTGTTTATATTTTAATTAAATAGTAATCCGCACAAAATACAACAGACAGCAAATTTATATACTTGGGAAAATATTTGAATGGTAGGCTAAATGTTGAGGAACCGAGAATAGAGAAAAATAGAAAATGTGACATCTCTATTAAGAACAAACAATTTGGGACTGTTTTAAGAGGTGCTCTCGAAAGCGTAAACTTGAGAATGTAGGTTTTATGTACATCTAATAAGTCACTTATTATGAGATATTAGCGTAAGCAAGACTGAGATGGAGTGGGCATGTAATGAGGATGGAAAAGGAGAGGATACCAAAAAGAATGATGAAGATGAAGTATTTAGGAAAAACACCGCAAGAGAGATAAAGAAAGAGATGAGAAGAGCAGATAACAGAAAGTGTGCAAGTGAGAGGAGAAGAATGGAAGCAATTAAAGGAGGAAGAGTGGTGAAAGAGAAGATGAAGACATTTTGTTAAATTGACCCAGTCACCGGCTGGAAACCTGGAGGTAGTGGTGGCGGCGGCATATTCCTTGTTTTTTAAATATGCAAAGACAAAGATAAAGATTAACCTCAATCAGAATTTTAAAAATAATATTTCAAAAATGTAAGTCATTGTTCCTGTGAATGGTCAACTCTAGTAAATTAATCATTTTGTTGTCCACATGCTTAATGCACCACTTTTGGAAAAGACTATACTGCTGAAGGCAGGGAGATCAGGGTTTGATCCTTGTAGGGTTCCATGAGGGTGGTTTCTCCTACATATCTTTCCACCCTCTCTCCACACAAATGCTGGTACACTTCCTTTAAATTCAACCTTCCTAATCCCTAACACATTATTGTAATTAGTATATAGGTGTACAACCTGAACTGGTTATAAGACATGTTGCTAAAAAAAATATTCTAGTATCAAAATGTCTTAAATTAAATTGTATTTTTTAAGCTTTGCTTATGAATGCCATTTATCAATTAATGATAACTATAATGCTCGTTACAGCTTCTGGATCTCCCAGGTATCATTGAAGGTGCCAAAGATGGCAAAGGTCGTGGTCGTCAGGTCATCGCCGTGGCCCGCACCTGCAGTCTAATCTTTATCGTATTGGACGTGCTGAAGCCTCTACAGCACAAGAAGCTCATCGAACACGAATTGGAAGGGTTCGGTCTTCGCCTCAACAAGGTGCCGCCCAACATTGTGTTCCGCAAGAAGGACAAGGGAGGTGTGAACCTTCAGACCATGGTGAGTGAGAGCGAGCTCTTATCATGGCTGATAGCGGTAGAGCAACTAGGGGGTCGCTCAGACCCATTGCAAATGTCAAAAAATCCTATGCTATTTAAAAAAATGTGAACAGTTATTTTAAAATAACTGTTCTGACCAAAATGTAGTAGAAAAATATTAAAAAGTCCTTATGGATCCGGAAACCAAATTTTTTAATTTTAATGATTTTTGAAAATTTCTTAGTAACGTAAAATTAGTACATTTTCAAGGACGTTTCACGCTAAATGCCGCAGTTCTTAAATCAAAGAAAATAGTTTTGTGCATAAATCTAGCCTTCCTTAAGCAAATAAATTAATAAAGTCATTTGTTAACAAGTTCAAAACAGCACATAACCCTCATTGGTGATCACATGGTCTAATGTGTCAATCTCTTGCTATTATTATTAGTACCGTGTCTTACTACCCGTTCAGGTTGTACGCACTTACACTAATGTGTAGTGGTAAAGTGATTCTGAGATGAAACGGAGGACCTTACAGTTTAACGTGGGATCCGAACCACGGTGGAGGCCTGGCATTCCTCACATTCACAAGTTGTGATTAATACACGTCTTGTCAGAGATGAAGGAAGGATTTGGCAATCAGTTAAATCTGTGCCGGGACCGAGGATTGAACCCCGAACCCCCAGCACAGAATTCTGACACCTTACCCCCTAGACCACCAGGTCACCAATCTCTTGTTAGACTGGATCGTCTGTGATAGGGAGATATGGTTTCGCTTGTTTTTCTTAAATGGTTTTACAATCTCTCTCCATACAAATATAGGTACACTTCCCCTAAAATTATACCTTCTTAATTCCTATCCAATTGGCGTGATTAATATATGTGTGTGTAACTCAAACGGATACTAATATGCGGTGGTAAAGCAAAGAAAAAAATATAAAATAATTGAAGATTAGTTAAGTGGTTTTAAAACTTTCATAACCTCCATTATAAAAATAAATACAGCAGTTGAATATGCTTCCCTTCAAGCAGATGTGACCCTTAAGATCTGTACTAGGCTATCATCTCTTGATTGAGGGTTTCAAAAAGCTTTGGAGTACAACCTTCAAGTGTAAATTTATCAAACAGAATATTATTTGTCCAGAAGTGGACTGAAAATCAGATTGTCACAAGTGCTAAAACGCTTTTTGTGCTAAGATGTTGCATAAATTATATGACATTAACCCCTTGCATCCTTTCAATGTGTGGCACACGTGGTAGCAGCGAACTCTTAAAGAGCTATGCAACATGTGAACATGCTGATTGTCATTATGTTAAATCATTCACATATTTGAACATGTCATGACTCGATGGCAGCACCAATCAGTTTCTAGGTATGTTTAGTTATCTTTATACACATTTTAGTTAAACTTGTTTGATTTCTTCTTATGAAATATATGTTTTCAATGCTTAGGCATCAGCTGTTTGAACAAGCCAGTATGTAATGACGTCGTGAAAGAGGAAGTTTTTAGATGAGACTAAATTATTGAATAATTTGTGTGAAAGTAATGACAAAAGTTTTAAGTGAAAATTATTTTAGTTGGGATAAAGGTAATGGTGATTTATAAAATTCACATAGTGATTCAAATGATGATGTTGATGACATTTCTATTCCAAGTATGGCAACAAGTGGCGCTGTTAATTCAAACGCTTTAGAATGTAATAAGAATAAAAAATACTTCTGGGAATAGTTAAGGAACAGAATGATCTTGAAGTATTTCCACTTACTGAAGTGGCAAATATCGGTGCACTTACTCAGAGATCAATTTTCCTCACACTTAAGCCATTATATTTTTTTTATTTAAATCAGTAAAAGTTTCTTATAGCCAAAACACAGGAGCCGGGTAGATATTACCCTGCTTAGCTTAGCACCAATGACTCCCTCTATCACCTGCTTTAATGGCTGCATGGTCTAAGGCGCTACTCTTGCAGTATACTGGACTGTCATTGATGAGGAGATTGGGGTTTAAATCTCGGTCAAGTGTACTAAGAGTGTTCTTTCCCAAATGGTTTTCTACTCTGTCTCTTTGTGTCACTCTCTGTGTCTTTGTGTTTCTTCCCCCCCTCCCCTCCCCACACACATAAATTTGAATACACTTCCTATGAATATAACATTCCTAATCTCTAAAATCACGGGCTTAGTTGGTACCTAAGTGTATAACCTGAATGGGTAGTAAAAGACAGTGCTAAAAGAAAGAAAAATCCCCCTATTCATAATAGTCAGGGAATGATCAATGACATCCATACACCGAGTCATGCATGCTATTTTATTCTTAAAACTATTAATGTTTATCTTTTTCACATATTCGTCTACAACATTTAGCCACGTCTTACATGGCATACCCCTTCATTTTGATCCACACACTCTACCTTCATATATTTGCTTCGTCACTTGATCCACACTCATCCTCTCAACATGCCCAAACCAACGTAACACGCTTCTTTCATGTTGACCTATTGGATTCCCTTTCAACCACACTCCTTCAGCACCCATTCATTACTAACTGTTTATAGTAGTTTTTAGATCCCTCATTCCAATCTCATTCACCTTGCTCTTGTGTTTCTCCTGACAAACTCACGCATCACATCCATAAAACAATGTTGGTGTCTTCATACTTCTATATACTGCCATCTTTGCCTCTTTAAGATACTACTTCATTCTTTGCGATAGTCAACATACATCCAACTACTCTCCGAGGTGTATTCACTTATCTGTCGATCTCACCATCAATCCTTCCATTTTTACAGAACATTCTGCCCAGATACACAAAATCATTCACATTCTCTAACAGTTTTCCATCTATACTAAACTGACAATCATTTCCTGATTCATCCTTATCAAAAACTATCACCTTAGTTTTGGAGACATTTATACAAAGATCCATTCTGCCTTTTACCACATTCAAACAATTTAGTGCATTCGGCAAGTCACTTTCATTCTCAGCCATTAATACGGCATCATCTGCATATAACAGTTCTCCCACATTCACACTGTCCATTTGTACACCAACCGCATTCTTTCAAGCATCCTTCATATATTTATCCATGAATGCATTAAACAACCATGGTGACATATCACAACCTTGCTCAAAGCTCCATCCACCCTAACGCACACTTTACTTCCATCATACCCCACCATAATTGCATTTACTAACCATACATTCACACATACTCTCTAAGAACATTCCATATCATACTCCTATTCACTCGATCGTACGTTTTCTCCAGATCATCAAGTGCACTATAATCTTTCTTCCTTACTGCCATACATTTCTCTATCACTTGCTGCAATGCAAATATCTGCTCCATGCAACCTCTACCTGACATGAAACCACATTGCACACCTCAAATCTTGTCGGCAATTTTTTCATCCACCCTTTCAATTAAAATTTCCCTGGAATACTTAACAAACTAATTGCCTTATAATTATTTCACTCATATTGCCTTTACCTCTATACAAAGGAACAATAACGCCATTCTTTCAGTTGTTAGGAACATTTTAAATCTCGGCACACACATTGAACAGCTCACAATCTGCAAGTACTACCATGACCTCACACTGAAGCATTTAATTTTGGATCCCATCTATGCCCACAGATTTGCCATTCTGTAACACTTTCACAGCTTTAAACACCTCAGCCTCGTTAATTCTTTCACTCATCCTAACACTTTCCATATTTTCTGCTTCTTTCTCCACATTTTTGCCGTACAATTTGCTCATAATACCTCCTCCATCACTCTTATACTGTTTTCATCCCAGATCAATATTTTGCGGCCACATGGCTTCCCTTTCAAAGTAAAATATATCTTATTTTACACTGGCTTGCTTATTTCAGGTACCACAGACCGAGTTGGATTTGGATACCGTAAAAACAATTCTGTCAGAATATCGCATGCACAATGCTGACATCACGCTTAGATACGATGCCTCTAGTGATGACCTCATCGATGTCATAGAGGGTAACCGCATCTACATACCCTGCATCTATTTGCTAAATAAGATTGGTGAGTCAGTTTAATTTTTAAGTTATTTTACCTCGACTTTTAAACTAAATTAATTTTTGCTCTTTACTATAATATAAAAACACTTTTTTTCATCTTATTTATTAATAAAATTGGTTGATATTGATAAAATAAGTGGTGAAGTAAACTTTAAACACGATCTAGTTTAGTGGTATTCAACCTTTTTTTTTTTCCAAATATAATTTATCTTTGATTTTATACCCCCAAAGTTTTAGGTGAATAATTCAAGTTATCAAATGTGGGATATGGGCTGGTCGTAGGATGGTGTAAAATTGCGCATTTTATATATATCTCAAGATCAGGGACCACTGTATATGACCTAATAATAGCCCTTGTTACTATTAGATCAAAACAGTAAACCTTTTTTCTTTAACTTATACTCAATTGCTTAAAATATTCTCCATGTTTGCCCGTATGGACAATGTGAAATCAGGACCAGAGATGTGGTGTTGACTCAGACATCTCTTTTTCTCTACTATCCGCAGTAACATACTCTACAGTAGCCCCGTGGATTCTTTGGTGCTGACTGCCAGTTCACAGCTTAAAGCTGACAGTCAACAGTTAGGTATATACCTAAATTTTGACTGTCAGAAGTGACAGCTGCTAAACACATGTTTTTGCAGATCATATGGTATCGGCGTAAGGATACATAATTTGGTCTGGTAACTTTTCAAAGCCATCAGTTCTCAGCTGTGAGCTGTCACTCAGCACCAAAGAAGCCATGAGGCTACTGTAATACTCACCTACAAATGATTTCCTATGAAGCTTTTTTGGCATTGGGAATTTATATTTTAATAAATTTGTCAATTCACTTTATAAATATTGGTCGTAAAAAATAAAAAATGTATAAAATTAAAATTATATATTTACCATGTATTTTTATTATATTATAAGTTTTTATTTTAAAGTCGGGAGTCGGTACATTTTTATCGTCTTTGGTTCCACCCAAAATTGCTTCCTTCACAGTTACCCACACCTAAACTCCATTCAAGGTAGGAATTACTCTCCGAAAGCTCTTTCTTCCTACCAATATCCTACTATATAATAGATTTCTGGTAGGGAAAAAGGCCTTTCAGAAAACAATTCCTACGGTGAACAGAACCTTATATATGCCTGAACTAGAATACAGGCCATAGATTTTATATTTATATTATTTAAAATATCCTCAGCATAATCCTAATATATACACCAAGACTTAGTATTTATTTAAAGACAAAATATAAGGGAAATGGATCTTAAACCTTCATTTTTAAAACTATTATCTTGTTTCAGATCAAATCAGCATAGAAGAATTGGACATTATCTATAAAATTCCTCATTGTGTTCCTATTTCTGCTCACCATAAATGGAACTTTGATGATCTCTTAGAAAAGATGTGGGAATATTTGAAACTTGTAAGAATGTAAGTATTTTGTAATACAGCTGACTCGATTTCGTTTACCAAAGTTAGTGATCTTAGGGTAAAGTGCTCACCTCAGGATCCGATGTTCATAGGTTCAAACAACCCAGTCAGGGTCGACGGATTTTTCTTGAGCGATTAAAATCCGTAGCACAACTTCCTTCTTGGAGAGGAAGTAAAGCCGTTGATCTCATTTTAGTTGTGAAACGAAAAAGAACCCTGAAAGGTATGCGAAAATTCTTTTGCTGACAAAATTGGTAAACCCTTTTGCTCTCGCTCAAAGTAATTATCATGTGCTGATATAATCAGTCGGTTCAGAAAGTGCAAGTTAAATACTTCAAATTAAAAAAACAATAAATAATACTTTACTAAATGTGATTTGTATGGACATAGGGGAAAAAATGAAGCAAAGTGGTCTGATTTGATTAACATTGAAAGGCAATTAGAAAGGCTGCACACCATAAAAATGTAAGCCTAGATTTTCATATTTAGATCGCAAAAATCAAAGTAATTTTCAGATTCTAGAAGGTCCCTTCTTCAGCAAAAAGAGTAGAACATTTACTAGAATTTTGCGCCGAGGGGGTTGTAGGAAACTCATAGGCTCACCCCAGGATATTTTAAATGAATAATTTGCAGTGCCTGAAAGGTGAACATATACCATTATTAAGCAATTGTGACTATTTACCGTATTTATCTCAATCTAAGACAAGGTTTTATCCCATATTTGTTGCTTCAAAGTCTAGGGGTCGTCTTAAAATCACAGACTAAGGATTTGGTTAAGCCTTCATCAAAAGTTAACATTTCACATCTTTATTTATCTTATATAAATACAATAGTGCAAGGTTGCCTTTTTTTAAAGATTTTATCAATTTTTACAGATTTTAAAGTTATAACACAAATCACAGGATATTTGGTTATTTTCATGGTTTTTAAGCTATTTTTTAGGTAATCATTAAAAAATAACTTCCTATTCATGGCCCGATACAATACTCGATTCCTCGATACCACTCTTTAGTATTCAACACGGTTAACCCCTCAATTGGGTTGGAAATAGTGATGGGCATAGTGGAATTGAATTTTATTTAGTTGTGTTGTTTTTGATTACTTATCCAATTACTTCACTACAATATTAAAAATCCAGCCATTCACAAAAATCAAAATGGATTTAAAAACCAATAATAAAGTATCAAATTTTACATATTTAATTCTTAAAACGTTGCCTACATAGCAAGCGCTTGTCAAGTAAGACGTGATGAGAAAACTCGAATCGATTTTAAACAACCAATTGATCATATGTAGGGTTTAATAAACAATTTTAGCAATGCCAAACTTTAGTTTTAATTTGTGAAACTCCACAAAATATCTAACTTTTGAATAATATCAGGTAAATCATTATCTTTCTTCTATCTCTTTACTTTATATTATTTTCTTTTTTCTATATCATTGTGAAAGTGAAAGTGTAAGTGCCATATTTTAGAAGCTAGCATTAATGATCGATTCCAATATTCATATTTATGGGGAGTAGGGTATATATAAGACTCGGATTTTCACTAACTATTATCATTTGTCATAATAAAAACTAACTTCTCATTGTTTTTATGAAACTTTTCCATAGTTAACCTTCTTATGCAAAGGCAATATTTCCGACAGAAAAAAAAATCCTTAGCAATTCTGCAACCCTAATTAGATTTTAATTTTATATAGGTGTTTTGTTTTGTAAATAAAAAACTATTTGTTAGCATTACAAAATAGTCCACCATAATTATTATTTTTTTCATTCATAACAAAATAAATACCACTTTAAAAAAAATCTATCCAGGAACACTGAAAAATTGGGGGTCATCTTGGATTCGGGTAGATACAATAATAACGAAATATATATTTTAAATATATGTGTTTATTGTTCAAATGGCTTCCAAGCTGTCAGAGCAGAAAAAAGAGTTGTCTTTACCTAACGGAACTGTTAGGTATTTATCTTAATCCAGGGGCGCCAAATTATTTAAATAAGCCTGTGCAGTATCCTGAACTGTGAGAGGGAGGGGAACGAGAAATTGGTTGTTTTCAAAACTCAGGCAGGAAAAATTATGCTCTATATTTTTTGGTATAAAATAAGCCATAAAAAGTTACAATTAAGGACCTTCTATCAATGTCATGTCTGTATTTAATATTTATTGGCAATATTACTAATTTATTAAAGCTAGATTAACCTTATCTTTTGTTAAATATACGGTTACTAGTAGTACAAACTTCAGTCACTTTTATTTTAAAACTACCTAGTCAACACAATTGATTACCATTTATTAACATAACCACACCTATGATTGATTGTAATATTTATCCCTGAATAGATTTAAGGCAGGAAAACATATTTTTTTAGCAATAAATGATTACAAAAGAGGCTATGCAACAAAACACATTTATTGTGTTAATCTTTTTAGTGTGGTTTTATCTTAAGCTTGTGAAAAGCTTTGAAATTTTGAATTAGAATCTGGATCTTACAAGGATTCATTTTCAATTTTGAAATTCTGAATCTTAATATTTAAAAAATTCAAATTTGATTCAAATTTTCTAATCCAAATAGGTCACAGATTCTAAATCGATGGAATCTAATGTAAATTTGAATCTAAATGATATACTTTTGATGGATTTAGCTTTTTGAAGATGTTAGCATAAAATAAATATATATGACTTGAACATAGAAAACTAGAAAATGTAACAATATTAATAATTTAAACACTGTGTAAATGATGCTAATTTTTTACTAGATTGAATTCAAAAAATTTATAAAAAATTAAATTTAGCTAATTAATGAATTTGTATTTGGTTCAAAACTTTTTGGTTTTCTTATATTATGTTCAGATTAATTCTTTGTTAATATATAAAAAAAATATTTGATTGGATTAAATTCAATCTAGAAACATCATAAAAACTATTTTTATATGATAATATGTTTTTCTTTCCCAGATACACGAAACCTAAAGGCCAACTTCCCGATTATGAGTCTCCTGTTGTTTTACACTCTGACAGAGTCTCCGTAGAAGATTTCTGCAACAAACTCCATCGCACCATTTCAAAGGAATTTAAATAGTAAGTATTAAGTAATTACATTAGGTTCTCGACAGTTCAAGTTAAATTTATCTAAAAAACTGTAGCATTACTGGCACGTTTGTCTTTATGGAGGATGTGCATAATTTTGACCAGCTAGGCCAGGGTTGAATCCCGACTGGCTGCTCAAAAAGTAATTTTGCCATACTCACTTAAATCTTACCTATTAAATCTTGAATCTAACATTTTTTTTGAAACCCTAAATTTCTTCAAGGATTCAAATATTGAACGGACTTATCTCCAGAAAAAATTAATAATGTCATTATGGATGTGCAAAATTTGCATTTATGATGACACGAATTTTACGGTTTTTATTCGAATAACGTGAGCTTAGCTTGAAAAGTCATGGACCAAATAGGACTAATTAAGGCTTACTGTTCAGAAGTTTTTAAGTAATCTAAAAAAAAATAACAATTTTCTGGTGAGACACAATTACAAACTAAATAATTACTCAAGCTAGAAATGAGTTAGAAGACTGGGGGGGGGG
>CABFWO010000033.1:275892-320989 GCA_902155825.1 Timema genevievae
AAAAAAAAAAAATTTTACACATTCCTTACAAAAGCTTGGATAAATAAATATAAATGAATTTACAAATTAGATAATGAATAAAATTTATATTTAGAGCTAACATATCTCAATAAGGAATACCTCTTTTCTCTTTTTTGAGGTAGTTTGTAATATATATTTGGAAGATGGTACAGGAAAGGTGGATAGAAAACATATAAAAGGGAACAAACACAAAATATGGCTCTTACAATGAAAAGAAGAACACAGTTCACACTTTACATTGCTGCCACTGGACAAAGAGGTAATGACTGTCTATTGAAGAAAATTGATTGTTACCACCCGATCCCCTGACCTAGGTTTCATTCAATCGTAACTCATCAGGGAGGAGTGTGAAACACGTAACGCAACTTTCTAAAAGAGGAAACCAAAAAAAAAACACAAAAGGGAGAAAAAAGTAAATTGGTAAAGAATGATAGGACACTTAGATATAGTAGATATCTTCGCATGTTCTTTATGGCGCTCTTTAAAATGCTGGGTTCTTTTTCATCTTCCTCTTCCTTGTCATCTGCCTCGATCTTTTCTCTAGTCAATGTTCCTTGTTGTACAGTTTTTCTCTATATGTATTTTACAAATCTCAAGAACTTTTTTATGATCCAGCACCTTGGCGGTCTCATATTCTTATTGTCAGCACACCTTTGTTTTCATACCCTACCAATTTCTTTTTTTTTCCTGGTACATGGGAGTTCAAACAATTTGTTTATAATTTCTAAAAGGTGCTCCTAATGTCCATACGTTTAACTTCTGTTCCCCCTGGCCTAAAGTGTATAATCGAGCAGGACTGGCTGATGTAAGATACGAATATCCTCTGCAGCACATTCCTTACCCAACAATATATGTTAAGTAAAATAAAAAATAATTAAAGCAATGTGTTTAATTAGAAATCAGAAATAATTTAGAACACTTGCTATTTAATATTCTATGTAATTTTGGTAGCATTATAGAGGTCTACGAATTTCAAATAATTACTTAAACTTATTTAAATAATTTGATTGAATTAACATACTGATTTGTCTGCACTTAAGTATACAAGTAGTAAGTTAAGAAGATTCCATCCTGCTGCCCTCTGCCAGAAGTGTGACAAAGCTTTTACATTAAAAAATCCTTCTGTTAAACCTCAAGTAGGCCATTTGTGGATATGATTCAAGTTCTCTCTTAAAGGTGAATATTTCAAAACTGTCTGATTGGATACCATTCAGAGTGGATACAATTCCAGTTTTTGTGGATATAATTCAGGTGGATACAATTCAGGATTATCACAAAAGTAGTGTATTACAAAACTGTCAGAATGGATACCATTCCGAGTGGATACAATTTCAGTTTTTGTGGATACAATTCAGGTGGATACAATTCAGGATTATCACAAAAGTAGTGTATTACAAAACTGTCAGAATGGATACCATTCTGAGTG
Source organism: Timema genevievae (assembly GCA_902155825.1). NCBI lineage: Eukaryota > Metazoa > Arthropoda > Insecta > Phasmatodea > Timematidae > Timema > Timema genevievae. The sequence goes on from CABFWO010000033.1 coordinate 277,340, forward strand.
GATACAATCCAGTTTTTGTGGATATCATTCAGGTGGATACAATTCAGGTTTTTTTTACAAAAGCTGTTTATTACAAAACTGTCAGAATGGATACCATTCCGAGTGGATACAATTCAGGATTTTCACAAAAGCAGTTTATTACAAAACTTTTGGAATGGCTACCATTCCGAGTGGATACAATTCAGTCCCTGCGATGCTAAGTGGACACTAGCGTGTGTTAAAACATGGGCCGATAGTATGCTTGGACCACACTCTCAGTGTACTGAGCATTCACTTACGTTCTTGCTTATCACCCTTTTCATTGAGCTCATGACCTAGGACATCCTTCTTGCAAAAAGTAGAATTGCTGTTAATGGGGAGATAGGGCCTTAGATCCCATTTGATTGTAGAGAGGGTGGATTTTATTAAATTAATCCCCTCTCCCTTCTATTCACAAATGTAGGTACATTCCTACTAGATTTAATTTCCTTATTCCTACCCCTTAGTTGTAAACATAAAGTCAGGTCCAGAACACACGAATATTTTCACTACAAGTGTGGACGATTTTTCAAACAGGACATTTTAACAAAATCTGTTCGTCGTTTTGTTCGGTACTGAACCACCAGTTGTCAGTGTTTGCCAATCGCATCAGTGGATATTAGAGTTTGGTTCTGTTACAGTCTGGCCGCTTCAGCAAATATTTACCTGAACATAGTCATTGGCAGAGTCACATGTGTGTTTTGATTTTTTTCAAGTAGGCCTTCATAAATATTTTGGCAAGTGTATTTTTTGTATGTATTTAGAGTATCTTTTATTTTAGCAGTGTAGAATAATGAAGTGGCCGAAAAAAGACCAAATGAAGCTCATAGACCTCATGATGGACAAGGATGTGAATGATTGAAAAAAATAATAATAATACATGGTGTCTACCATCAGGGAAAACGGGAATTAGCTGGGAATTTGAAGTGATTGGGAAAAAACGGGAATAAGCCGGGAATTTGAAGTGATCTGGGGAAAACGGGAATAAGCCGGGAATTTGGTAAATTATAATAAAAATTTGGGAAAATTTGGTTTTACTCAAAATATGAAATATTATAATCATTAAAACAGTAAATAATAATGTTATTCAAACTGTAGTTTTTTTGTAGCTGTGTACTAAATTTTATAATTCCTAATAAACAATGTTAATACAAATTTAAAAAAATATATTTATTTAAATTTTAAAACTTATTATTATTCATAAAAAAAAAGATTAGTAGAAAAATGAGGTGGGAGGTGGGGGAATTAGAAGGATGTGACATACTTTTTAGTCGGGAATTTCATTGGTCAAGTTGAGTAGACACCATGTAATAATTGTTGGTCGCCTTTAGTCCCACTGTATACACATTTCTACTCTGGTATGATCTTGTCATCCACCATCATTGAGATTTCTTATTATTTTATATTTTTTGCTTTGGTAGTAATGAATAAATATGTATGCTCTCACTGCTACTTGCCCATGTGTACTCATCGCACCACCATTATAGAAGCACAGCTGAGCTACATGGAAATAACTATGGGAACACGTTGCGAACATGTTCTGGTCACACTGGCTACACCGAACAGAACAACCAACATGTTTGTGGAAATGTTTGTGTTTGTTGTTTTATTCTAGTCTTGGATCCGGCCTTACACATATACTATAGAGAAAAAATAAAAAGTTTTGCATTTGGTTTCCTATCCATATGTTTTCCAATCTCCTGCCGTTTGAGCACTCTCAGTAGAATTTTGTGTTTGACCTTTTGTTCCTTCTTTGTGAGTTGTACAATGTCCTGTTCTTTGAACCTGTTTAGAAGATTTTTCACTTCATTATTTTTAAAAAAACCTCAAATGCTTTACAATGACCTCTTTGAACAACCAAAGTACACTTTTTAGTTTCACATTTTGTTCCTCCTCCCTGAACATACTACCAGTTTCATGGTAGTACGACTACAACCGACTACAATCTTAGGGTCCCAGGCTTAATTCCCGGCTGGTATCTTGTCAATATTTCCCTTAAATGGAATGATTCCAATAGTCACCATGGTTTGGGTAATTATGCCTAAAATAGGTTAAGACTCACCGCAGCTCCAAAACAACTTAACTTTCATCTCATCATCTCATTGCTGGTACGACGTGTAGACAATTTCCAAAGGTATATCCTGGGCAACACTATGTGCCAACAGAGTAGCTAATAGTCTACATATGAGGTGACCGAACCTAGATGTCAAAGTTCCTCCCGGGCAAATGTGCCATAAAAAGATGAATGTTTCAAGTGTCTATAGAAAATATTTCAGTAGAAAAAAAAATCTTTAGCAAATATAATAAATCAAAAAATACACCTAAAATTTCCAATTAATTCAATCAGCTGTTTTGTCAGGACTATAACTTTTAGTACAATTAAAATGCTCAAAAGAAATGTCATATATATATATGTATGTATATATAATGCCTATGTAAATTGAGGTGTTTGTTTATTTTAACATTGTAATGTTGTGAATTGCGCATGACAGACTGGTATGGTAACATGTTCTGATGGATGAGTTAACAGTAGAACACAAGTGCCTACAACGCAAAACACCTTGTCATCATTTCTCTTGGCAATCAGGCCAAATTGCAGTATATATGGTACAATTTTTTTAGCTAACAGGGCTGATAAATCAACAACGATTCTAAGGCGTTACTCTGCCCGTTTTAGGGTTGTGCGGGTTAGGACACTGGATCATCGAGTATGTGTACTGGAGAGCTACCATTATGCCCAGAGTACCAGGATTCTTATCCTTGTAGAATCACGTCAAGCCATTAGTTAAATCATTCCTTACTATACTCTGTTGTCACGAGCTATTATGTATAAAGTCTTTTATAACTTTTTAGTAACTTCTTAATAACATTACATTTGGTAGTAGTGCAAAGTAGTACTGTAGCGTTTATTGAAATAACCACTACAAGAAAAGATTAAAACATCAACGAAGCACTGGTGAAGTAATACTAAAGTGGACTTACCATGCCCCATCGCCCTATGTTGTTGTTATCACGTCTCCCGAGCCGGCCTCCCGAACTACACTCCACTATAAACTTTGTGCTAAGACTGACTGAATGAAGCACGGAGTTCAAGTCGGCGCAAGGTGTCATGGGAAAAATAGTGTGACGTATGATGCCATGCCCGAGACGTCAGTGAGCGATAGAAACTTTTAGTCTGGGTCATTCTCCATGCTCCACCACGCTTCTAGAACCGTCCTTTCGCGTCTAGATGTTCCGTCCCTCTTATGTCATGTGTTGTGTTTCTCCTTTGTTTTGGCGTTTCCCCTCTCCCCCCTCTCTGAGCTAAAATATTGGCATAAATACTGGTGTAGAATAGAGGAATAATTACTCTTGTCTGGACTTCCTCCAGGAACACGTTGGTGTTCAGGATGAATACTAAAGGTATAAAATTCTTTTTCGGCAATTGTGTATCAAAATTCCCTTTTGGCTAACATTTGAATTTAATGAACAAGTCCAATCTTTCAAATAGAAACTTAGCATTATTGTTGTTGTCTTGTAGACACGGAGGCCCCTTCCGGGTTGTGTCGAGTAACATTTGGTAATATCATGGAAATGTTAAATTTTTTATGGTTAAATTTACAGCCTGTTTGGCTTAGGAAAAATTAAATCTATTTAGAATAATATTGCGGGAATTAATGTTCCTTTGTAGAATGTAGGCTAAAAATCCCCTTTTGGGTTTTTGTCAATATCTATAAATATTGTTGGAAAGCTAACCTTTTATTTAAAGACAAGATTATAGTCTGTACAACTGAGAAAAAGGTATTTTGTATCTTAAAATATTGATTTGGTTCTTTACTCTACGTGTTTGTTTTTGATAATTGTGAGTAAGAAATAATAGAATCACTGCTAGATTGATGCAGAGCGTTGTCATTTCGCAACGTAAACATTATTGACTTAGAGCCATCAGCTCACTTGTTAGATGCCTTAAATGTTTACATTTGTCATTTTACGACTTGAACTAGATAGTAGAATCACTGCTAGATTGATGCAGAGCGTTGTCATTTCGCAACGTAAATTTTGTTGACTTAGAGCTTTCAGCTCACTTGTTAGATTTAGTCTTTTTGCTAATGCTTTGAATGTTTACATTTGTCTTTTTTACGACTAGAACTATTGATGATTGAGACGATCATAGATGATTCATATTATTATGAGTTTATTATATAACGTTCACACACACACATATATATATATCCTTCTGTATCATATTTAAAATATCTAACTTTTATATATAAATAAAATACCTTATACTGTTACCTATTCTTTATGTCACTTTGGTACCCTAGTTTCATCTAGTCATGGGAAGTTTTTTTTATATAATGGCAAATTTTTGAATTGTTTCTAATAATTAATATTTGTAGAGTGGGTTCGTGGAAACAAAACTCAAATGGATCAGTGTACGGTCCTTTTGTTTGATGTTAGTCCTATCGGCTCCTCTGAAATATTTGTTTTTTTTTATATCTTTGAAATTTTCTGCTAATGGTATCGTTTTTGTTGTTGTACGCCGGCCTTAATTCGTTGTGGAATTGAGGAGGTCGCTACAGTACAATAAACCCTAAAAATCAAATAAATTACGAACCACACACATATATCTTGTCGCCGTCCCCATCCTGACAGTCATAGGGCCCACAATGGGGGAGGTGACACCCATATATATATGCCTATATATTAGGGCTTTGCGAGTACTCGGATTTCAAGCTGAGTTTGTTCTATAAGCTCGAGATAAAAAGTTTTGTAGCCTCGTCATTTTCAATCTTTCACTTGACATACTTAATAATCAATTTTTAAAACGTCATAGTAAGCATAGGTTATTTAAGTTAAAATAATATCGGCATTTCCACTTAAAAATCATCCGGCCACTTAACAAATTGTTAAAACTAATATCAATTTTAACATTAATAAGGCTTTAAAACTACTTTTAGGCGTATAACCCGAATGGGTAGTAAGACGTGGTGCTAAATAATAATAATAATAATAATAATAATAAAACTACTTTTGACTGCTAAATTTATTGAATATTGTTGTCTATTTTGAATTATCCTTGATTGAAGTTGTTTACTTGTATTGCCATGACAAAGCAATTAAGATAAAAATTGCTAAATAGATTACTAAATAATTGAATGATTCTTTTTAATATTTTTACCTGGTCCCTTGCTAAAATAATAATTTCTGTTGGATTAAAAATTTAATATCAAGAATATATTATCATATTGAACTTAAGATATAAGGTTTAAATATCTTAAGTTCAATATGATAATATATCCTTGAGAAGCATAGCATAAGTTTAGTTAGTATTTAGTTAAAGAATTATGTTAGTCAACCTGTCTAAAATCAATGTTGATCTTACTTATGGTAATAAATACTTTAGCAATTTTACCACATTTAAATTAAAAAAATATTTACTATTTCATATGGTTTGCTATAAATATTATTTTAATCATATTATTTTTAATTATAAAGTATGGGCACCAACTTTTATAGCATATTGGGATCCAACAATATGTTGAACAGAGTGTACCCTCAAAATTAATAAATGGAGAATGTAAAAAATGGAATCAAAATAAATTTATCAATAAGATAATGTCTAGCGATAGCCCAAACAACGCGCATGTGCAACTGCGCATAGCGAAATGGAAATGAAACAAAAGATGTGATCATGCACGATTACACTAAGGAATTATAAACAAACTTTGAAACACTTCAAATTTATAGCTGTTTATGATTCTTAGGTTTTCTTATAGGGTAAATTAAGTAACAAAAGCAAATTTTTGGGAAATATTAGCTTATTAAAACATCAATTTTTTCAACTTTTTTAAACGTGTGTGTGTGTGTGTGTGTGTGTTAGGTTAGGCATTAATATAAACACTTGTAATTAAATTTTAATGTCCTTTAAGACATGAGTGTTGTTCTTATTTATAAATTGTGTTTTTTCTAAGTGTTATTTCTAATTTAAATACCAATTTTCCATTTCTTAGTTTTTTTTTCAAAAGTATTTATATCTATAAAAATGAGTGTCATTCATAGAATATTTTAAGAGCATGTGTTTTAGTATATTTTTTAATCTCAACTTTTAAAGATGTGATATTTACATTTAAAAAACAAATATATATATATATATATATATATATATATATATATATATACTTTTAAAATTATGAATATACTCAAACTCGACAGCTTTTAGGAATACTTTAACTCGACTTGAATGAAAAAAATATATATATATAGTCTGTTAATGTTAAATTATTTATTAAGGATTCTCATTAAATTTATTATTAAATATGTAGTTGCTTATGAAGAAAGGAAGTGAAATTAAAAGTGAAAAGTGCAAAATAAATCTGTATTTATCAAAATACAATCAATTACCACTTTATGCATTATCATCATAAGAAGAAGAATTTAATCCACAGTCAGCTTTCCTTACTTACTCTAATACTTGGTGCTTTTGGTAGCGTTAATTTTAATTTTTTTCGAGGTAGTTGCGCAAACTAGAAATAAATGGATTGGATGTTAATATTAAGTATTTTTCACGCGGGAACATTTTCTCACAACTTTTTAGCATACTTGTTACTTGACTCTTGAGTGACTTCAGACATTTGTTTTTTACTGCAAAACCTTGCACCAACAGCAGGGTAGCAGAAGGTGTTTGTTGTTTCTATTAAATAAAATTTGTATCTACAACCTACAATACACCTGGTCATAAAACTCTACAGAACACGTACACTTTTCTCTACATTTGGAAAATTTTCTGTTGAAATTTGACGTTAGTTTTCTTACAAATCATTTGTTCATTGATATCACATATATTATTACTATACATTTTGTAATATGTGATGATATTCTACTAACTTTCAGGTGTCAAATCAATTTTTTTAGATTTGAAATTGATTTATTTTTATAGTTTTAGCGTCTTCTCAAATAAAGCTGTTAAGAACTCAGCTCTGAATACAACCTGTCTTCCCGAGCAAAGGTCACTTTTGAACTGGAATTTAATAACAGGCATAAGGGATAGAACCCTCTTCAGTTTAGAATTAGAACTTCGGACTATTACTCAAACTAACCCACCACTTCAAATCCTCTGTATCAAAACTTAATTTTTCGACTTTAGGCCAGCAATTTGGGATTTGGCCCCACTGTGTATGTGCACCAGTGGGAAGTGTATTAGCTCCTGTCAGAAAAGAAAAGTTGATGTCTAACATACTGTCACCATGCAAAACAATACAGCCCAAAAACATTGGAAGGATTTCAAATAACAAGCAAGACGGCAAAGTAGTGCCAGACTTTTTTTTTGTGCATACAAGAGTATGAATTGGAAAGTATAATCAAATTGTTACATACAAGAAGGTCAGTCAGCTGTGTCTCGGTGGCCGTGAGTTTTCTTTTCCTGATTTAGTCCTTCCTTTTCTTTTACACAATCTTTAGGCTGATGTCACTTCATGTTCCATAAAGTTATCGCTCTTCTTATCTAATTTAGAACAATATCTTTATAGATGATCTCTTGTCTGGAGTACTTCCATGTTTAAAAAATAATGGTCTTCTGAAATGGGTCCCTCCATGCTTCATACATTTACCTCTCTTTAGAGCCCGTTTAGCGCACCCTTAATCTTTACATAGTTTTATGGCTAGGGATATGCGATACTGGAAAAATATCAATATTTGAATATCAACGAAAAAAATAGTTAAAGACAGGAGAATAGTAAAATTGAATTTTAAAAAAATCAGAAAAATGATTAAAATATATTATAAACAATCATAATGAATATATTTTATTAACACTTAGAAAATTAATATATTTTATAAACAATAAATACAGTAATATAATTAGATGCTCCAGTCTGGCTCACATTTTGCTTTTCAGTGGGGATTTATTCTAAGATACAAATAAACTAGCTTATTACGATTATAAGGAGATAACTAGGAATTTATATTAATAAAATCTGCAACTCAAAAAATTATTCGAAACTATATGAAATATTGATATTACGGAAACGAGCACAAAATAAATCCTCGCATAGCTGGTTAAAATTAACCAAAGGCTAAAATTAAATATAATAAGAGAGACTCATTTTTGAGGTAAATTAAAATCTTTTCATACTGGGTGATATCAAAAGGTTGGTATCGATATAAGAATATTAATACTGGGATCATATCAGTAGTATCGGAACATCCCCATCCCTATCCCTACTTATGGCATTAGTCCCTCCATGTTTCATACATTTACCTCCCTTCATAGCTAGTTTGTCACACCATTCTTTACATAGTTTTTTGGACTTATTGCCTCCATGTTTGATACATTTTCCTCCCTTCTGAGGCGTTTTGGCGCACCATGTTTCATACATTTACCTCCCTTCCGCGCCTGTTTAGTGCACCCCTCTTCATTGCATAGTTTTATGGACTGGGTCCCTCCATGTTTCATACATTTACCTCCCTTCATTGCTAGTTTGGAGCACCCTTCTTCATTACATTTTTTTTTTGGGCTGAGTTCCTCCATGTTTCATACATTTACCTCCCTTCAGAGCCTGTTTAGCGCACCCTTCTTCTTTACATAGTCTTTTGGACTTAGTGCCTCCATGTTTGATACATTTTCCTCCCTTCTGAGGCGTTTTGGCGCACCCCTTTTGTTTACATAGTTTTCTGATCTTGATCCCTCCTCCATGTATCATACACTTACCTCCCTTCAGAGCCAATCTAGTGCACCCTTCTTTACATAGTCTCTTGGCCTGAGTCCTTCTATGTTCTATACATTTACATCTCTTCGAAGCACATTTAGTGCACACTTCTACTTTACATATATTCTCAAAAAGGGTTATTATATATGTCCAACTTTTACCTACACCCGCATTATATTTAGAGCATTTGACACTTGTTCTTTTAGTTTGAACCCAATCATATATCACTCCATTGCTTTTTGTCTGAAAGTTACCATATTGTTCTACTGGACTTGAAAATGTTATGTTTTCTCGATGTTTCTGTAAAAAAAAGAAAATGAATAAAACAAATTTAATAAAAAGAATGGAATTTCTGTTTCATACAATAGTTATTGTTTATTAAAATTTAAATGGTCATTCGAATTCAAATTAGAAAGAATAGGAATAAATAAAAACTATTGGAAAACTGTTAGAGCACGTGAATGATTTGTGTATCTGCGCAGAATGTTCTGTAAAAATGGATGCAGGGATGATGAATGCAGGGATGATGGATGCAGGGATGATGAAATTGACAGATAAGTGAATGTATCTCTGAGAATATTGGATGTATGTGGACTAATGTAGACAATTAAATATTATTGAAAGAGGCAAAAATATAAAGTTTAAGACAACTTTAATGTATGGATTTAAGTGTGAGTTTGTAAAGAGAGCCACGAGAGCAAGGTGAATGTGGATGGAATGAGATAAATGCACGTGGAAAGTATGAAAAGAGTCGGTAATAGATTTTTGCTAAAAGAGCGCGGTTTTAAAGGGATTCCAATGTGAAAGAGGCATCTTACAATGATTGGTTTAGACGTGCTGAGAAGAATAGTGTGAATCGAATGATTAAGCAAATATATGATGGAAGAATGTGTAGATCAAAAGGGGTATGCCATGTAACGTGTGGTTAAGTGTTGTTGGGGAATATGTAAAAAAGATAAACATCAATAGTTTGAAGAATAAAAGCGCATTTATGACTTGAGATGTTGATGAAGCGAAGGGAGTATGCAAGGATAGGGGAAAATTCGATAAAGTTAGTGAGACTGGATTAAGTACAGAATAGTGGTTTTTTGAACTCTATACACATTTTCTTACCTAACTCGTAAGGGAACGGCGTGATTAGATATGTATTGTTTGTTACCTAGTAGTGCCAGTCTTGCTATCTACCTAGGAACATATAAAAAAAGATAAGAGGAAACGCACATGTATTTTAAGCTATTTAAATTGTATTCAATAAATATAAATACTCTGTAAGTGGTAACATACATTATTATAATGGAACTTGCCAAAAGAATTGCACAGCAATACTCAAAAACAACAATTCCAAAAAATTATGGGTGGATCCCATATGGTCAAGCAACAAAAATAATTTGTAAGTTTTAATATCTATAAGGAATACAGAGCAAGAAATGGGAGAGAAACTCCAGCAAATGATTAGCCTTATAAAAACCACTAAAATTAATTATCATAATTACACAAGACTTTCTTGAACACAAAGTTAATGAAAGAAGTCCAAGCTCTCATAACATAGTTAAAGGCGATAAGACAAAAATGTTAATAATAAAGAGAATCCCAAGATTTTCAGAAGGACACAGAACATCCAGATCCATGGATAAACGGCCTAATTAAGGATAAATACATAACACTCAATTAAATTTCATCAGTGGTGGATCCTCCCAAAAATTAAGATCTTCAAAAGACTGGTATAAGGATTACTGTTCCTACCCTAAGTTAAGCAGAGAACAAAATTAACTTCCAAAACTTTTCAATTTTAATAATCTAACAAACCGGTCCTTTTAAGGGCTGACAATAAGTTTCCATAACTATATCTCTTTCTGGGGAAACCTATCCTATAATTACAAGATACATGGTCTATATGGCATCCAACCATGAGCAAAATCAATGGTCGCTCACAAAGGGGTCATTCCATGTCAATTCATCCAATATTTTGAGAAAATTTAATCCACCATCTTAGATTTTGATTATATTTTGCACATAGTTTCTTTGAACAATTTTATGTGATCATATATTAAATTTTAATACAGTCTAACCAATAGTTTTCAAGTTATAAAGGCCTAAATACACCTGAAAAGCTTCCGCGGTAACGATGTGCAAAGTTGACAGCATGACATTAAATATGTTATATCTCTAGAACTATAAAAGATAGATCATTAAAATTATTTTTAGCTTCTCTTTAAAGATACAGTGTTTTGAATATTATATTGTGCTGTGGATTTGTACCAAATATGATTTTAAAAATGCAGTTAAAATAAGAATCCACAGTAAAATTCCCATAAAAATATGGTTAATATAAATTACTGATATCAGTGACAGCAGAGGTGAAACCCCACCAATTCTTTTATTCATCACATTCTTAGATAGTCATCTTTAAGTACACAAAAAATCTTTTTAGCTTTCTTTTGCTTTCTGTGCAGATCATGAGTCACCATAAGAGTCATCACTAACACCAGTCAACCTGTTACACCACAAACCTTCCCGACTTTAGTCACATCTATGATCTCTTAATGAAGACATTCATTCTCCTGAGCTAATATTACTGTGGTAGCAGTTTAAAGTTTATTTGTTTTTGTATAGTATTACCTTTGCCATGGAACATGAATTTGTACAGTGCAGTGTTGGACTATTTAACAGTTTGGTGTGTCATAAAACAAGCTATGTAAAGATTTGTGAATTCAGTGTAATTATCTAGCGTTAACAAAGAATTAATATCTTGGCGGGAAAACATATCAAAAGAAAAGTTAAAGTAACTTATTTTACACCATTACTGTTATTACTTTTCTAAATATGAAGGGCAGCAGTTTTCTTGGTGCAACTTCTTTATTTATCATTATAGAGAACCAATAAAAAGATCTTTACATAAGGTAACCTTTAACTTGCAAAGCAATTACAAATAAAGAAAATTAATGTCTGTCCAGGTCAAAAACAATGTCCTCAATGTATAAAAATAGTCAAATAGGTGTTACAAGGGCATGAAGACCATATTGAAGAATTTATTTCATGTGATGAATTTGCAAAAGTTGAGACATCTTTAATAATTGAAGGAACTTCTCAAGAGGTGAACAGTAGTTTAACTGATTTATGACTATCACCAATAAAATTATATAGTTTACCATCTATTAGTAAACCAGCTTATGCAAAAAGAAAAATTGTAGAGGTAGAATCAGCTCTAAAAAGTGAATGATCTTGTGTTATGAAAATTGGATTGGAAGATTCTGGCATCAGTGATAATGAACAAGGTGTAATTTATTTAGAACAAAAAGCAAAAGATCTGGACTTACTTGTAGATCTCATTAAAAATAAAATACATACCATAAACCACCAGAAAAATATCGAAATGTTAACCATGGCTCCACCATCGTGCTCTAGAAAAATAATTTTATAATAATTTGGAGTGTCTAGATAATGTGTGTCAGTCTAAGAAGCTGCTAATGAAAAAGGAATTGTATTTACACCTGAACCACAGAGTGGAAAAGTACTTTCACATAATAATGAAAATATTATCAAAGAATTTTATCAAGATGATGAAAACTCAAGACAAATCCCAGGAATAAAAGACATAGTTGATATCAAGGAAAATATTCATGTTCAGAAAAGACTAATTTTAAGTAATTTGAAGGAATTGCACAGGGAATTTAAGCCAAAATACCCTAATATTTCTGTAGGTTTTTTTCCTTCAAAATGTTGTATAATGCGTTTTAAATGGTGTTCTTGCGGGGTCTTCTGGAACCCATTCTGTGTGTGTATATGTGTGTGTGTGTGTGTGTGTGTGTGTGTGTGTGTGTGTGTGTGTGCGTGTGCACTATACATAAAAACATTCAACTTCTAGTTAATGCTGTACAGTTAGAAGAGTCCTATCATGACCTAATTGATGTTTTAGTGTGCAGTAAAGAAAACACAAAATGGATGTTACGGCGTTATGAAAACTGTCCCCCAATAATCATATTGCAAGATATGTTAAAGGTAAAGTTTGAAGAATATGATCCGGTTGATGAAATTGATTATTATCAATGGCTAACAGTTAATAGAACAGAAATTCAACCAACTACCATTAATATATCTTCAGCTATTTACACTTAAGAAATTCAAAAGATGACTTGTACTGCAGAGGAATTTGTTGTTTTACTTGTGAACAAAATTGAAAAGATAAATCCTCATTCTTATGCAACAAAAGCACAATAAAAGTCATTGAAAGAATTTAAGATATCAATAACTTCAGAAACTGTTACTATCCTGATGGACTTCAATGAAAATTATTCCTTTATGATCCAAGAAGAAGCACAAGGATAACATTGGACCCATGATGCTTGCAAAGTTCCTCCTGTCGTTCTTTTTCTATAAAACAGACACTGATTCCATCAAAGCATCAAGTCATTGTTTCATTTCTGATGATCTCAATCATGATGTTGCAATGATCTAAAGAATTCAACAAGAAATAATGATGTTCATAAAAAATGATGGTTGTGCTAGTCAGTACAGAAACTACAAAAACTTTATAAATCTGTGCCATCACAAAATTGATTTTTGCATCTGCTTCTAGGTATTTCTTTGCAACAAGTCATGGAAAGTCACCCTGTGATGGTATTGGTGGTACTGTAAAACATATCACTGCTAGAGCTAGTCTACAGCAACCTCTAAATGAGTAGATAATAACACCATTAGATGTATTTAGTTTTTGTTCTAATGAGATTAAAAGAATAAAAAATAATTTTATTTCCAAAACTACAATGGGTGATGTGCGAGTTAAGTGTGAACAAAGGTTTTTACAAGGAAAAACAATTCCTTCTACATGAAGTTTATCACAATTTCATTCCATTAGCACCATTTAGGAGTGGTATGAAAAGAACTAGTCGTGATGAATATTTATTTTTAGTTTTTGAATTTAGTATGAAGCTTGACATTCAGCAAAAGTTACATACACAATTGTATGTTGCTTGTGTCTATGATTTAATTTGGTATATTGAAATGGTAAATAAAATTAACCTGGGAGAAGGAGATGTGTCAGCACGATTTATGCACCCAAGTGGCCCAGCAAAATCATTTTACTGGCCATTACTTGAAGATCATTGCAATATTCCATTTGGTCACATCTTGCATGTGTTAGAAGCTCCATTAACAAGTTCGGCTAGAACTTATGGTTTTTCCAAAAATGACATTTATACCTGTGAAGCCAAATTACTTTCTTTCAAAAATTCTCTTAGTGTATTTTAAAACATTGGGTAAGTTATTTTTTTTAATAAAGTGTCGAAAAAGGATTAGATCACTAACATCAACTTTTAAGATGAATTTTCACTACATTAATAATTTATCTATTTTTTGCACAGAAAGCAAAAGAAAGCCAAAAAGATTTTTGTGTACTTACTGGTGAGTATATAAGAATGTTGTGAAAAAAATAATCATCTTTGCTTTTTCTGATATCAGTAATTAATATTAACCATATTTTTAAGGGTAATTTCCTGTCAATTCCTATTTTAACTGTATTTTTAAAATCATATTTTGTACAGATCCACAATACAATTTATTATTCAAAACACTGTATCTTTAAAGAGAAGTTAAAAAAAATCATTGATCTATCTTTTCTAGTTCTAGAGATATAAGATATTTAATGTTATGCTGTAAACTTTGCACACTGTCATGGCGGAAGCTTTTCAGGTGTATTTAGGTTATATTTAGGCCTTCATAACTTGAAAATTATTGGTTAGATTGTCTTAAAATTTAATATATGATCTTAAAATCATTCAAATAGATTATGTGCCAAATTTTATCAAAATCCAATATGGTGGGTTAACTGGCCTGGATGAACTGACACAGAATTAACCAAAGAGAGAATCTTTTTGTACAAAAAAATATGAGCAATAAACACTACGATTATTTTTAGGACCACCAGAGAATTCACAATATATTCAGGAGAAGCCCATAATCAATTAAACTTATCAGTAAACAATAATATTTCTTTAAAGAGACAACATTAAAAGATTTCATTTTAAGGCAATCAATCGATAAGTTTTACACTCGAACATTAAAAGTAAAGCGAAGTTTAAAAAGAAAAGTTAGGTGTTGGAATTGAAGACTAATATTATACAATGAACTCAGCTTGAAGAGCCTAAAAGAAAAAGAAATCAGAAAACATATAACGAGGAGAGAGTCTGAAATCTTGGAAAGTATCGAATGCCAGGCATAGCTCTCTTTAATAAACCCAAGAAGGATAAGGATTTGTTGTGTGAAACTGTAAAATACATGTGCAGACAATTCGGTTACTATGTGAAAAAGTCGACTCAAACATTTATTGCGATGTACATAAATGTTTTGATTTATAACTGAACGAATCTTAAGGAAAGTAATTTGGCGCCAATGGAAATGGTTTCATTTGAGAGTTAGTTTAGTTAATTATGTATGAATAGTTTATTTTACAATTAACTTGGCATGGAGAAATAAATATTATTATTGTTATTGTTATTGTTATTGTTATTGTTATTATTATTGTTATTATTATTGTTATTACACGTCTTACTACATGTTCGGGTTATACGCTTAAGTACTAATTACACTAATGGATTAGGAATTGGGAAGGTTGAATTTAGAGGAAGTTAACCCGCATTTGCGTGGAGGAAGAGTAGAAAACCATTTAGGAAAAACCACCTCCAGCTCACCTGATCGAGATTCGAACCTCGATCTCCCTGTCCTCGCCAGTCGAGCTCAACACGACTGGCGCGTTAGCCAACTACGCCACCGAGGCGGCTAATAAATAATAAATACTCATTTTTGAATTAGTCCAGAATACAATAGCACAGTTTTGGTCCATAATGGGACCATTAATTTACTGTATTACATTACTACTGTGTGCCCACATTGCTTTCATCAGAAAATATAATTGCCTTTTTAGAAAAATAAAACTTCTTTACACCTAAAAAAACTTAATTTTTGCAAGCCTATAGTTTATAACTTAACAGTCTGCATAGACTGTCTTAAATTTCAATTTAATTGGCAGTGGCATATTGTAGACGTTCCTTGGATCGCAAATCACCTTCCTCCTCATACATCACAAGTCTTGTAGCTAAGCCAGCAGTTTTGTATAGTGGCCATTGTTTCCAAAATGTATAGTGTTAAGAAAATTGATTATTACATTCTGCAAAGAGCCCATGTCTTGGGTTGAATAAATTATCACTTATTTTTTGTGATGGGTCTTGAAGCTGGAGATCTTATGTCACCGGTAATGTTTAGTTAACAAAAGAAAAGTTTTGATGTTAACTGCTTAACATTTTTTTTAACTGAAATGATCAGACATTTTAATGTTTCAAAGAAAGGAATTGTGAAAACAATGATTGCCACTAACTGTTCCTCACACTCCTTAATATGCTAAAGCCGATACATGGGTCACTGGGTCACCATGTTCCAGCAATGTCTGCGGTCAGGCTTAACTTAGCACGAGTAATATTTCAGACCATTGACTTTCAGTCGGGTATAAAAACCAAAACTCTTGCAGAGACTCTCATAAAAAAACATCAATTATTTCTCATTATTCTGAAAATTGAAAAATGACACCTGGACACGGGAATCGAACCCGGGACCTCTGGCTTAGTACGCCAATGCTCTAACCACTGAGCTATCCAGGATTCGTCTCGTGCCCTGGGTCATTCTTCACTCATATTTTAAGGCAGAGTCTATGATGGACTTAGCAGAAATCGTCGGCTACAAATATGTGATTATATTAATATCACGAGCCATCGGATAACGCAGCCATCTGCGACTCGGTAGTTGGCATAATAGCTCTGGCTATTAATTCTTAATATGTGCGATCCCGTACAATTTAATAATTGTGCAAATGGCAGCAAAAATCCAACTACCGAGTCGAAGATGGCTGCGTTATCCGATGGCTCATGATGTTAATATAATCACATATTTGTAGCCGACGATTTCTGCTAAGTCCATCATAGACTCTGCCTTAAAATATGAGTGAAGAATGACCCAGGGCACGAGACGAATCCTGGATAGCTCAGTGGTTAGAGCATTGGCGTACTAAGCCAGAGGTCCCGGGTTCGATTCCCGTGTCCAGGTGTAATTTTTCAATTTTCAGAATATATCTAGGTGGAGTAATCTCCACTAATTAGCATAAATAATAGCTCTGGCTATTAATTCTTAATATTTCTCATTACTTTAAAAATCATAGCATATAATAGAGGTAAGCTATAAAAAAAAAGATTTCATTTCATTTTGCTATCAGTTTTTTTTTATAAAATATTCATCAAAAACAATTAATATTTATATATTTGCCGATAGCCCAAATTGGTAATATAAGATGTCATTTAAAAAACTATTGAATAAAACATTTACTCACAGGTAGTTCACCTTTAATAGGTAGAAATGTTGTACTGCCTGGCCAACATTCCGGTTGCTGATTATAGTTCAACTCTTCTTTAAAACCTTCCTCTGGGTTTATTGGAAGATCAATTTCACACTAACAGGAAACAAGAGAAGTTTTAGAGCATAGGACTTTATAAAGACCATGTAACAAAATAGAGGTTTATATTTAAACTTGTTAAAAACCAATAGAATTATAGGAAACATGTTTCAAATCATAGTGTGAAATGATGAACATATTTTAAAACATTATGTTGTATTAGGCCGATTTTAGAACGAAAAAAATAAAATACTGAAAAAAAAAAATCATAGCATGGTCTGCTATATTAAACATGTTTAGTAACACAACAATTTCTAGAGACTTAACACCAAATTAGCTTAAATCCTTCAGCAGTTTAAGCCATCAATTAATGGATTAACTGTAACAGGGGTGAGGAGGGAGATTGAGACTAGTCTTCTCAATAATGGCGTTAAGATTTCAATCCGTTACCCTCTCGATTGCTAACTTTAGTCATGTAATTTAGAGCCTACATGTTAAACATACTAATAAATGAATGTGACAGCTGAGTTTTATATACTGCCCAACTGTCAGTTTAGTAAAAACAATTATCAGCAAACTTAACCAAAATTTAATTTTCTCTAAAAAAAATAAGCAACTTACGTCTAGTGTTATTTTAAGCTTAGGGTGACCTGGCAGTCTAGGGCCCGTATGCAAGGACGAGGCTGAGCACGGCCAGAGTCTAAGCAAAGTATGAGACTCGTGCTAGGACGATCGATGACGCAATATCTTGAGTCTCGCCAAAGTCTGGTCCCGAGCTTGCTCTGGCAATACTCTGCCCGTACTCAGTGGATATTTCCACAACATGGCACTGCGCGCATATACGATCGAGACAGCTGTTTTCACAACTTAGGCTAATTATGGCGGGTCTGGATCCATTAGATATTGATTTTTTTGACATTCTGGACGAGTTTGTTGAAGAAGAAAACCATGAAGTGGTGAGAATTCCTCG
The DNA here is from genome assembly GCA_902155825.1 of Timema genevievae. Taxonomy (NCBI): domain Eukaryota; kingdom Metazoa; phylum Arthropoda; class Insecta; order Phasmatodea; family Timematidae; genus Timema; species Timema genevievae. The sequence continues at coordinate 295,449 of CABFWO010000033.1, forward strand.
GAGGCATGTTAGGGATTCCCAGAATCCTTTGCAGGCTTATTCTGACGATCAAATTCATCGAAGATTTCGATTTTCCAAGGAAGTTGTTCGTCAGGATATCTTGCCTCTCTTGGGACTGGATATTCTTAACACACGACGAGGATGTCCACTACTTCCAATACAGCAACTAATGATTGCCCTAAGATTTTATGCCACGGGAAGCTTCCAGGTAATACTTTAATGTAAATAGTTTTGTTTAAAACTTATTTTTAATAATACCAAACTAATATAGCGCTTATGTCAGGACGTGTTTGTTTTTGAGAGTGAACCACTAATTTAAATTGTATAACTCTTTTAATTCTATTAATTTATATTATGTTGGTTTTTATATGTTTTATAAGGTGAAGTTTTTAGGCGAGTTTTTTTTATAGCAGTGTGTTTGCTTGTAACGGGTGCAAATATTTCAGTAGTTAGTCTACTTTAATGATAGGCCTATATTATTGAATCATGTAGCCTAGTAGGTTTATTAGTTTGCGATTGATATAGAATTTGATGAAGGTTATGATTTTTGTTGGACTAATATCTATACAGAAAAATAACCTAATTGTTAGTCCTGTAGACCTAAGCCTTTTGATACAATCATGCACTCTTCGTTTTAAGTTAAGTTATAACAAGTACTTTGACAACAAATGCATATTTTCAAAATGGCTTTTTACTTAATAAAAGGATTTGTAAATAGTCAAATAGTCGTATAGTCCTTCCTATTTTTTATATAATAACATTTAATGAAAAAAATTGCAATGCTATTCCAAACATGTTGTGAAAATATAGCAACCGGTTCCATTCTTTTTTCTAGATTGTTAGTGAGGACTTGTTCAACGTAGATCAGTCAACTGTATCTCGGGTTGTTAAGAAAATCTCCATTCTGTTAGCGGACAATGTTTGGCATGTGCTGAAGTTTCCAACTGGAGGGGCTGAACTGGCAGCTGTGAACTTGCAGTTCTATAACAAAGCCAACTTCCCTGGTGTGTTAGGCTGAATAGACTGCACCCACATTGCAATTAAGAACCCCGGTGGACCGAATGGAGAAGTATTCAGGTAACCCTTAAGATATGCTAAACTAAATATAGGACAGACATAATTTTCTGAAAAAAGAAAAAGTTTCCTCCCAAACAAAATTCAAACAATAGTAGAACCTACAGCTATTTTACATAGACCCATAGCATTTGTATAGTTACTGAGAACTTTTATTTGTATACATCTAGTTAGGCAAAACTTCAATCTCATTAGTAAGTACCTATTAGGTCTACATACTAGGCCCAAATTTTTCATCATATTGTAGGCATAGTTAGGTTTAAAATAAGCTTGGTTAGTGAAGAGTAAACTAAAATTACTCTCGCTGGCAAGCCTACTTTCAGAGGTTAGTACTAAAATATAATTTTTCTTTTTAATTACACAACACCAACTACACAGAAGTGAACACACAAAACAAAACCAAAATCCAGGCGGGGATGAAACCTAAGAACCGTACCTTTGTAGGCCATTCTTTTTATATAAAAAAACTTGACAATCACAAAATGTATGGTAGCATTACACTCACAAAAATGCGGATAATCCAAATTCTTATTTTAATTATTATAAAAAAACCTTACTAATATTGTTGAAAAATCCATAAAATTGCACTAGCTAAGCTTTATGTATATTATAGGGCCAATTAATGTGCAATCATTTTCTGAATAGACAGTAGACCTACTTCTTTCTCTTTTGCAACAAAACAATTTTTGTAAATGGTTAAATGTACTTTTCCTAGGCCTATCCAAACGAAAACACTCCTGCACATCCACTAACTATTAACATCCACCTAACACACACAAGGCTACATTTAAACTTAACTGACAAGGTAGATAAGATCCAAACTGACACACCCACCAGAAGTAAGATATAAAAAATATGATATAGTTATATTTTAAGGCTCAATAATGTTAAAGTATATTATAAGGTTCCTTTCTAACCTAGCTTAACCTAACTTTCATTATGAGTAACTATTAGGCTAGCCTGGTCAAACCTTGCTAGGTATTGTTTCATTCAATAATAAATTAGAATATGTATTAATATTCACAAAATAGACTATTTGACTTTTGTAATATAAGATGACATTATGTAGGGGATCATGGGCAAACAACATGTAGAGTAGGTTTATGTTGGGACTTATTTATTCATTTGTCTAAATGTTGTAAAAATAAAATAGTTTCAAATAAATATAAATACCATATAGTAACCTATTGGTATTTTTGGAATTGCCATTTACTTGTGAGTATACTCTGATCGTATAACATTTTTAACGATTTTATATTTTAAAGGAAATACAGTGTATTATTATTATATGATTATGTTGCTTACGCATCATTCCCTAAACCATGCCCCACTTGAGTTTACCTGTGAGGTTAGGTCAATTGCTTTAAAAATGTATGATATTGACCTACTATTCTGAGTCAAGGTTAACGTACTTTATTATTTTAAAAAAATAAATCAAATGCTCCCAGTGGCAAGCATAGACTCATATTGTAGTATTTTAATAGCTTTGTTTTTTCATTTTGGCAGGGAAAAGTAATTTGAATATTGGAAATTAAATGAAACACTTTTGACATTAAACTCTTCTAACATTGTACGGTAATTATTTGGTTTCAGAAATCGTAAAGGGTATATGCCCCTGAATGTGCAAGCTGTTGTTGGTCCAAACAGGGAGCTATACGACATAGTCACTCGGTGGCCAGGGTCTGCACATGACAGTCGTATATTAGACAACAGTTGTGTTAAGGCAAGATTGGAGGATGGACGTTTGCAAGGCAAATTGCTGGGTGATAATGGTAACCCGCAGTTGCCTTATTTGTTCACTCCAATTCTTGATCACTCCAGGTCAAAGAAGGTACAATATAGCACACCGAGGTACCAGGATGACCGTTGAACATTTCTTTGGGGTCTGGAAGCAAAAGTTCCCGTGCCTTCAGCGTAAGTTATGCACCCGCATACAGACTAGTAGGGCCATCATAGCTGCGTGTGCTGTGCTCCACAATATCGGAGTTAGGCGTAACGACAATTTCCCAGATATTATAAACCAGATATTATTTTATGTTCGTACTATGCAAACTGTACACAGTAATAATATGATAAAATATATTTAATTTATCACATCAATTATCAGCCAATTAGTTTTTAAATAACATTGATTGAAAGTTATTAATAAAATATATTTTAACAAATGTAGACCCTATATGAGGTTTGCTATAATAGAAAGATGTTCACTTAATAAATGGCTGTGAATGTATGTTTTAATTTTTTAATCATCTAAGTTTTTATACCAGGAATACATTGAGGTGCCTGTAGAAAGTCCTCGTGGGCAATTCCTTCAAGGACAAGCCATACGAGATGATTTCATACGGATGTACTTTGACTAAGGTAATTAATAACCTGAATCAGCATGTAACACTCTATATAACATTTAATTGTAGATTATTTTCTAATATATAACTAAATAAAGATTTTCATATTAATTAAATAACTTTAAAATCTTGTCCTCAATGCCTGGAACTATCCTACGAAAGTATTGTCTTAACTGCCTGGACCTACACCACCAGTAAGTTTGACTCGGTATGCGTGAATTTGGCGTTCAGAAGTCCTGCTTTAACACAATATTTAATTCTACGTTGCGTTATTTTCAAAATAGAGTTCACGTCATAATAAAATCGAAATATTCCTCCAGGGTTTTATTTCTTTAACAAGTTTTACCAAGAGATAATATATTTATTATTAGATATCAATAATTTTTAATTATTAGACATTTTTAAAAAATACTGTAAAATTAAATTTTTTAGAATGAGGGTGTAAATATGGGCTATACTTAAAATTCAATTACAGATTGTAAAAAATGTGATTTAAAAAATGTTGAGTCATTTAAGTGAAATGTATGTTCATAAACAGCAGTTAGTACAAGCCTATATTCTACAATTTTTTAAAAATATATACAAATATAATTTTAATGTAAAATTTCTTAAAAATTTGACATTTTATAATCAAATTGCTATAGTAAATAAACACTCATATATTTTACTGCCTTATTGTTACTACTTATTTTTATATCTAATTGTCTTCTCTGCTTCAACTTCACATTTCATTAACTCTGCATTAGTGTAATGTTTGTGTTCAAGGGAAATATATTTTTTGACTTGAAGCCATTGATTTTAATTCCACAGTTTGGACTCTTTAAGTAAGCTTTTAGTAATTGGTCCGTTATATCATAAGGAGTGATTTTTTTTATTATTGTGACGAAGATACATCCTTACTTCCTCACTGTGAAATCCTTTAGAGGGCCCATGAATGTCTAGTCAAGGGGCTGAAACCGGTGGGTTGATTGAGGAGGCAGCACGACAATGGTAACGTGATTGGCTCGGGCCATACCACTCACATCTAGATTGCGAGTGTAGCTGTAGTGTCCATCCAATATTATTAAAACAGGTGATTCTTGAGTTGGTTTGGCGTGTTCAACAAAATGAGCTAACCACTTAGTGAAAAGATGGGTTTTGTATCCAACCAAATGGATCCAATCAAACTTGGAGGACAGCATCTCATCAATTGATCGGACGTGTTGGTTCTGGGGGATATTATCATTGGAGGAACGAAGTATCCACTGGCACTCATCACTGCAATGATTGATATTGTATGGATGGCCGTGTGTGAGATACAGATATAAAATATATGTTTTTATCATGGAATACCTTGATTAGATATTAGAGTATCTTGGGTGATGATATCCCTTATTATCTTTTAATAATTTTAGCTTCGTATGTGAGGCTCCCGTAATGTCGTGGTTAATATTATATTACAGTATTGCGTGTAATATTGTCGTTTATATTTCTAATAAATCTTAGGTTCATTAATAAAATTCTTTCTTTTTTTCAATCAAAGAATGATTAGTATTTGTTGCCAGGTAATATGATGTATTTCATTATATTATAATAGTGGTTTCCTTGATACACATTATTTTTGCGTTTTATTTTATCTAGTTAAAATAATTATTTTTCATACGTATGGTAAATAATTTAAATGAAACTATTTTGTGAGTACCACAATATTTTCATGCTAAATGTCGCTATTAAAATCTTCAACTTGTGTGTCCCGTCACAAGCCAGTAGAAGAGTCGCCAAATCTTTTACAATACTATCGTCATTATTTTTAAAGCACTGGACAATTTAAAGCCAGAAAGAAGAGATATCTTATAGACCGGAGAAAATGTACTTCAAGTTCCTTCAAGTTTTATTTGTATGTATTGGTTGATTTAGAACAAAATGTATCATTGGGGACAAGAACTATGCATTGAACTAATCCACACTTAAAAAAATATTACTTATAAACTATAATTCTAAATTGTACTTGTTGTTTAATTTGAAAAGTAGCAATTTTGATTATAAAATGGTAAAAAAACTGTTATAAATAGATCTGTTACAGTCATTAATGTTAAGACTACTACCTTTCAGTGTGAACGGAATGTACTATAGATTGTGTTGAGTAAGATAATAACTTTGATCTGGAAAATACAAAAGAAATAGTTAAGTCACTGAATCCATTGTTTCTCAACATATAAGCCTCCCTACAGAATAATAAGGTATTGTCCTTTAAGAATCTTCAATATTCAAGCTGACCCAAAAGAAAGATAAAGTTAAATTCAATTCACCATTAAATAAATTAATCAAATACGCCTGATTCTAAATTAAAGTTAGCCTAACCGTTATAGTGTTGTTTTATTAAAAATGGCGGAATAAATTATATCATAAAAGTCAAGTTCAATCTTTGATTTTACATTGTGTTTCCTAATTTCCTTCTACTTGATTCAATTTAACTATTGTGATCTACTTGATAGACTTTATATGTTAATACCTCCTTACATTCAATTTATAAAGTTCGGAGGAATTTCACTTATATAGTCCAAACAATCAACACACAAAACAAATTTTGACTACGGAGATTTACACAATTTGATTGTATTTTTAATGTCTGTTGGTAAAATCCCTTCTAAAGGAAAGATCAGATAGGAGGCTGGCCCATTGGACTTTTAGTGTCTGGTGGTAAAATACCTTCCGAAGACTTATAGAAGTCAAACAGAATGTTGGCCCACTGAGCTCTTAGTTTCTGGTGTTAAGATTCCGTCTGAAGACCTAGAAAGGTTAGACAAAAAGCCACCATTGGTACAAATTCAAACAAAGTGAAGAACTGTAGGGATGTAATGACCGGTAAAACTTCCCAACGAGGTATAAAGTAGGTCTGGGCCTAGTAAACCAACACTCTCGTTTAAAATTTAGCCGGATATGGGGGGAAAATGTAAACTCTGTTTTATGATAAAAGGCATTCGGTTCAATAGTAGTATCAGTCGGTGACCAATTTAGTAAAATTCTCATATTGTGCTATGTAATCAGATATTAAAATAAAGGTGATACAGTTATAATAATATATATGAAATTTTGAAGGCCTTAAGGTCTAACGCGCCACTTTCACAATGAACTAGACTGCTGATGACGGGAATAGCAAGGTTCGATTCTAGTTCGGGTGTATAAATGGAGTTAGGCCAATATCTTGTTTTTGGCTTAGAGCTCGTCACGTGACCACGTTTATGTCCTGAGCTAGTTTTTCGTTGAACATGTGATTCCACAGTTGCTTATTGTTAGCTCTTCAGCACATGCACTGTCATATACACATACGCACTGATTCGAAATGGTTGGTTTTGAGACTTAATTGGTTTCGCTTGCTGAAGATCTCAGGCAAGGCCGACAGAATAGAGATGTTTGTGAAAACCGACCACTATTCCAGTCTCTGATGTCTACTTAAATATAAATTCGACTACTATTGAAGTATCCGGCTTTACCAGGGAGATAACATATATGGTAAAATGGGTAAGATGGTTAAAATAAGAATAAAGTTCAAATAATACAAAATAAAGGGTGAAAATAATATGATTTAATTTTTAAAAATTGATTAAAAAGTAAATAAATCAAAATTGTAAATATTGAGGAAGGAGAAAAAAGTAAAAACTGATACAAATTAAAATGTGTATAAAGGCTAAAACAAGTAACAGGGTTAAAAAAGGTACCCGGCACTAATCACTAGAAATTTTTAGGATAATCAAGTCTCATAGATTATGTTGGGAGGAAAATATATCGTGAAGGAGAGAATCTAGAACTATGTTCAGAATACTGACGGGCAAACCTAATGGGTAGAGACCATTGGGAAGATTTAGTCGGCAGGATAACAGAATGAACTTGAAAGAGAAAGAGTGTAATGAGGTGGACTGGATAAAATTAGCTTAAGGTAGGGATAGGGTGTAGCAAGGGGGACTGTATAGAACTAGCTTTTGGTGGGAATAGCGTGTAAAGAAGGAGACTGTTTAGACCAGCTCTAGATAGGGATAAGGTGTAATAAGATGGACAGTATAGAGCAACCTCAATATAGGGATACGTAGTAATAAGGGGACTCATGCTAGGGACAGGAGGTGTATATCTATAGGTTTTGTAATGAACTTTAGAGTTTCTAATGACATATTGGAAGTAATTAAAAGTAAGTGATAAAAGGGTATAGCGGATAAGAAGAGAAAAATAATTTCAAAGTTCAAAAATACTTACAAAGGTTAAAAAGGTGAAATCATTAAAAGGTCTAAAAAGAGTAAAGAGTAGGCCTAAGTAAGTATATTCAAAATATAAAAATGTATCCTTCTATGTGGTAATGTTCGTGTACAGGAGCTACCACAACCCTCATTACACAACTATATGAAATGTTGTATAGACTCTATCGCTCAGAGTTAATATATCTTCATTTTTGTGTTTGTTAATTAAGTTAATATAAGTCAAATACATTTGTTTGAATTCCAGACTCTAGGTTTACATGTTCGTACAAAAAGAACCATCCATCAAGTAAGAAGAGGAATTAAGGAGGGCAGCTGACTCAAGGGTGAGTATGGCTACAAGGAATGTTGAACTACATACTGAAAAGAATATTGAGTTGAAAGGAGAGAAGTTGAAGTTCGTAGTGACATCGACTTTGGAGCATGATTTGTCATTTACTACGGAGGAACACAAATAAATGACTTGGAAATTAGGAGATTGAAAGTGGAAACGTTGGAAGAAGGAGCCCATACTTGTACATGGTGGAATGACAGAAGAAATTGAGGAGATAACTAAAGGAATTGGAGGTAAGTTACTTGCAGTGGAAGAACTACTAGCACCTGCAGAAAAGGGTAAGGAATTAAAGGGGGAAAGCATGAAGAGGTGGTAGAAGAATAAAACAACTCGAGTGGTCAGGTTTACCTTCTAGATCCGGGCCAGATAAATGGAAATTTCGAAGAGACCCTCCATCTTTCAAGGTAAGAGGAGCAACAAACTCTACATTTGGAGATGAGGCATATGGTCACGACTGGTTATTATAAGGGAGGATCCATAGTTTTCCCTACCTCTGAAGCTTTAGATAGAATCCAGCTTAGATCGATGAACCTCCCGACAGATGCTAATCTACTACTGGACAAGGTGAAAGAGGTATTTGAAAGGAGGAATGAGGAATTCAATGTTTAGGAAACTTACCAAAATTTTGTAAAGCCAATGATAACATAGCGTTATATTCGAAGGAGGTTTGGCCCTAATGTTATGTTTTCACGCATAATACGCAATGGTTAACCAAACAATAGAAATTGGGGAGTTAAACGATGTGTGCTGTTCAACCGTAATGGACGAGATCAGGAAAGAAAACAGGAACTTAATGTGGATATTGTATTCTTTCAAGAGCCTTATAGTACAATTGGTGGTAAAATTCAGAAAATACATTCTACTGCATAAATTGTGACAGTAAGTAGATCACTGATGAATGTTATAATGGTTTTTAATAATTATATTACTGTAACAAAGGTGGATCAATTTTGCAACGTTGAGGTTACATGCGTCAAAATTAGATCAGGAATAGGCGCAGTCATCTGAGTTAATATCTATTTCAAATTCAAGGAGGATATTGTACAGTACCTAGATCAGATAGAAGTAATTGATGACACTTACAAGGGAACTCCAATAATATATCATGTTGATGTGAACGCAAGTTCATCAGTGTTTCAGCGACGCTCTTTTAAGGTCAGATGTAAGAATAGGCGGATATAAAGTGTACAAGAGGTGTAGGAAGTTGGAAGAGGTTATAGTTGAGAGACAACTGGAAGTATTAAATCATTTATGTAACCCACCGATTATGTGGTAAGAGCTGGAGGCAGTTCAAATATAGATGTGACAATCTTTAACAGGTTGGCTATGAAGTTCGCTAGGGACTGAAAAGTACTGGATGGGATGACCATTAGTGACCACAATATGATCACCTTTGAGATAGGAAGAGAGCTGACTGAAGAAGAAGGGACGGGTTCAAGACTCAGATACAACATCAAAAAGGCTAATTGGGATAATCTCAGAAAGGTATTGATGTTGCCACCGGGGGTGGAAAAAGGTGGGGATATGAATGCTAGTTAGAGAGGGTCCACGTATTCGATGATTAGAGCCATGAGGATTTTGATTCCTGTATTAAGAGAAACATTGAAGATTTGTAGTAGACCTTGGAGAGAAAAACTTGGAAGACTAAGAGGAAGTAAGAGGTTGGCGTTCAGGAAGTAAGAGAGATGTTCCAACCCTGATGGCCACGTTCTACTCCTCACCATTTATAGGAACAAGAAGGAGGAATTTAACTACCCTGACATCCGTCAAGAGGAAGACCTGGGAGCCTTATGTAAAGGCATAATTAAGGAACAAAGCTTGGGGAGTACCCTTTCAAGTAGCGACTGGGAATATAAGGCTACCAGCAAGGATTTCTACGTTAAGAATGTGAAATGGAGCTATGACTTCTTGTTGGGAAGAATATGCCAATCTGTTGATAATGAATAATCAATCTTGTTCTAAATGACATATTTCAACCAATACATAGAAGTAAACCTTGAAGGACCTTGATGGTCCCTTTCTCCGGTTGATATAATTTCATCTACTTTCTGGCTTTAATTTCTCCAGATCCTTAAATAAAAGAAAGATTAGGCAAGTAGAAACACTTTATTTTGATTTAGTATAAAAAAGGATTTATAGATCTTTACAATTTTTTTAGATCATTTAAAAGAAGCAGGGGGCTTATATTGTAAAGGTTTTGGAGACTGCCTGATGATAAAACACACAACATGATGTTTTACATAGCGATTTATTTTAACATGAAATTATTCTGATCCTAACAACATAGTTTCATCTAAATTATTTACTTTAAATAAGAAAAAAAATATTTTAACGAGATAAAATAAAAAACAACGGTAATATGTATCTAGGAAACCACTATTATAATATATAGAAATCATCTTGTTTCCTGGCAATAAATAGTAATCATTGTTTGATTGTAAAGAACGAAAGAGTTGGATTAATGAAGCTAAGACTTTTAAGAAATATAAATGCCAATATTACATGACATACTGTAATATAATATTATCCACCTTATTTCGGGAGCCTCGCGTACGAAGCTAGAATTATAAAAATATACTATGGGATAGCATCATCTAAGATAATCTACAATCTAATCAAGGTATTTTATTGTAAAATTTGTATTTTATGTAGGAATCTTACACATGGGCATCTTTTTACTAAATATTACTACTTTATATTGAGGTTGAGTAAGGTTATTAGGTCTTGCTTTTGTAAATAGTAACAATGTTTTATTTAACTTTTCTTTTATATTCCGCACGGATTTCGTGACGTCTTAACAGCTACCAATTTTTAAACGGATTAAACCACGCGGTTGAAACCGCCCCGTCTGATCGTTGTTATTTCCCGGTCACTGACGGCACACATAAAAAAAACTTATTTCATTCTTTAGAGTGTCTGTATACTGAGCTAGGGATTTAGGGTTCGTGTCCTGTCATGACCGAGATATTTATCATTGGTGAAATTTAGGTTTCCTATTTCAAAGGGATGAATTAACTGCTGGGGGCCTGGATGTTTTGTCTATTTTAAATTTAAGTTTGCCTAAAGTAATCTTCTAATATACTCGTTTCAGAAAGTGCACGTTAATCAACTAACATTAAATTATATAAACATTACAAATAAAATGGCAATGCTAATTATCCCATGAAAATGTCTTTAAGTGGATTTTTTACGATGGATATTTCCAAATTTGTATTATAGCTTTGCAACTATTTGAGATATGAAATAACTTATCACTCTAAAATTGTATTACTATTAACTAATAAATATTTTAAGATTGAAAGTTATTAATAAAATATATTTTAACAAATGTAGACCCTATTGAGGTTTGCTATAATAGAAAAATGTTCACTTAATAAATGGCTGTGAATGTATTTTTTTTTAATCACCTAATTTTTATACCAGGAATACATTGAGGTGCCTGTAGCAAATCTTCGTGGTCAATTCCTTCAAGGACGAGCCATACAAGATGATTTCATACGCATGAACTTTGACTAAGGTAATTAATAACCTGAATTAGCATGTAACACTCTAAATAACATTTAATTGTAAATTATTTTCTAATATATAACTAAATAAAGATTTTCATATTAATTAAATAACTTTTAAAATCTTGTCCTCAATGCCTGGAACTATCCTACCAAAGTAATGTCTTAACTGCCCGGACCTACATCACCAGTCTTGCCTTCACTGGCCAGACCTACTCCACCAAGATCTTGCCTTCACTGGCCGGACCTACATCACCAAGGTCTTGCCTTCACTGGCCTTGTGTGGCGTCACAAACGTATGTTGTCACAATGTGACAAAATAACTCGCATCTTGTTAATGCTGCATTACATGTTTATACATGAGGCCTTTTAAGACTATATTTTACAAATTTCTTAAATATCTCTTGTATTAATAAAAACTTACTATGCAACAGAATTGTTGACTTATCTTTTACTTTTGTGTTGAAAACATACCTAATCAGTCTTATATATATTCACAAATTAAGAAAAAAAATAAGTATGTGCTTGCAAGAATCAGTGTATAGCGCATCCAACTTGGTTAATGTGTTAATAATTGACACATTCATTATAAAAAGCTTATCTAATTTTTTTAGACAAGCTAAAATCGTATGGCTCAAAACTATTTATTTTAGTTCCCGATATGTGTTTTAGCTGGTTTGGCTTCTTCAAACCGGAATTGTATAAATTATATTTACTTTGCATTTTTCAATTGAAAACATGAATATAGTAAAGTTTTTTTTATAAATCATTAAGTAAATAAATTATTTAAAAAAAAGTATACCCGATGTTTTCCTTTGGATCTCCGATTTAAAAAAATCTGTTCAAATGGCACCCTGAATCATTAATAAACTCTGCATTTATCAGGCCTCTTAAGTTATTTTTAATGTAAATAACATATTTTGTGGTAAATTATATTCCATTTACAAATATTATTTTGGTACTAAAACTAGTAAATATAATTTTTTAATAAACCTAATTAAGAAACTAGAAGAAGGGGAACCTTTATTTAGTTAAAACAAATCCAGAACTTTAGTATTTTGACGAGACTCCCTGGTTTAGTCCATGACTAATCATATATTAAGGTATACTGGCTTAAGATCCAGTGGTTGAATGGTCCAAGGTGTCACTCATAATAGACTGCCCTGCTGATGAGAGAGGGAGATAAGTTTTCAAATCCTGGTGGGATGATTTCTCCACTCTCCCCCACACAAATACCGGTACACCTCAAAATTAAACCTACTATTCCTAGCGCATTAGTGTTATTAGTTCATCGGCATATAACACGATCAAGTTGTGACAATAATATACAATGACAAACAAAGTTTGGTGGAGTAGAGATAGCAGACTGGAGTGGTGATAACTTTTAAAATATTTAGCACCGCGTCTTACTACCCGTTCGGTTTATACGCTTAAGTACTAATTACGCTAATGGATTAGGAATTGGGAGGTTTGAACTTAGAGGAAGTGAACCCGCATTCGCATGGAGGGAGAGTGGAAAACCATTTAGGAAAAACCACCCCCAGTTCACCCGACCGAGATTCGAACCTCGATCTCCCTGTCCTCGAGCGGTCGAGCTCAATACGACTAGCGCGTTAGCCAACTACGCCACCGAGGCGGGTAACTTTTAAAAAAAAACACAATTTGTTTAAGAGCATACTTTGATTTATTATCACAAAAACTAGAGTTTTTAAATACTGCAAAAATTAAAGCAAGGTTAAAACTGAAATGAAGTACTCACGCATAAGTAATATTAATAAAAAAAAAAGTTATAAATTGTAATTAGGTAAGGATAGAATCGTAGAAAAAGTACAAATAATAATAATAAAAAATACTAGCACATATTTACAAACAACTCAACATCACAATGCGAAATAGCATATTCTCCAGAAAGTGTGTACATGGGTTTATTTTTTATTTTTTTCCACACAGCTACCACAGATTGAGCACTATATGATCATGTAAGCTAGAGAAAAAGTGTGGATGTGACCAAACTTTTTCCAACATGCAGAAATGGAAAGAGTATGAATAAAATTAGTAACGCAGGCTTTAAATATACAATATTAGGTGTCATTCAGTTATTATGTAAGCAACTTAGAGGGGTGGGGGTTCGAGAATTGCTTATTTTTACTGAGGGGGGTCTCGTAACAATACTTATGTAAGAAAGAGACAGAAAAGAATGGAGGAGGGTACATTGCTTACTTTTTTTTTATATAGTTTCAGTCGGGTGGAAATAAAAATGTATATAATTTTAAACCTTTTTCAAATTTTAGCTGTATAGTACAATAAATTTAAATTTATTGGACAAGAGTGTTAATTTTGAAATTTTTTGCACGGTTAATTTACACCTCTTTCATTAATAATTACCAGCAATTTATAAATTGCATAAAAAAAAACCATGAGTATTCCTGTGATCAAATTATATAAAGAAAAAGTAAATAAACAATACATAAGAAAGAGGGTGATGGTTTTTTGCTCTTTTTTTTTGCCCATAGGAGTAGTTTAGGGTGCCCAAAATGGCCAAAAATAAATTATGTGCTTATTATGGGTGTGTAAAGTCCATTTTTTCAATTGGAAGTGTACTTGAATCGGGTAAATGAAATATTCTCAAAGCAAAATCAAAGTTATATTATTTTTGGTTGATTGTTTTATGCTTGAAAATATATATACTTTTTTATTCATGTAGTTTTATGCACTTAAATTACTTGAGAATGTTTTATTGCACAATTGTTTGTGATATTTAGTTTAATTCTAATAAATCATGTTATCCACAACCTAAAAGTCAATTAATTTAGATTTTTTCCATATGAATATTGTTTAGTACTGTACATAACAGATCAGAATGACAATAAATGACCGTTATTGGCAACATTTACGATGGTAGATGTTTCGAAGCTTCGCACACCCTACTATTTCTTATATAATACTTGAACATCCCCTTATTTAATATGAGAGTTTTTTATTAAATATTAATTACAAATAAAAATAAAATATTTTATAAGTTAAAAAACAAACATTTTTATAGGTTATTTTAGCTTTAAAATTATTAGATTTTTGCCAAGTATTTTAACTCCCTAACATTGCCCTGTTTATAGCCATCATCAAAATGTAATACTTTTTTTGCAATTCAGTTTGTCGTTTACTGGGATTAGAGCTTAATCAATTTTACCAATTAGGCTATATCTTAATAACAAGGGTTTTCTAAAAGGAGTATTTGGAACTATCTACCAAACCCTTAAATAAAGGGTGAAAGGGTAGTTTACTTAAGGTTGAAAAGAGAAAAATGGATTTCCTCCAAATCGACTAATGATTTTGAATAAATTTCAAATCCAGGCACTGTTTAACATTATTAACAAAATGGCAACTAACATTTTCAAATTAAAATTACTTTGAGGGTACTTTACATTTGCAGAAATTTCTAAATTTAATCATATCTTGCTATTATTCGAGATGTGAAATAACTTATTACTTAGTTAAAGTAATATTGAAAAAACTTCAACCTGAAATATATTTTTATAAAATTAACAGTATTTGTGATTTTGGCATTTAAAAAAAATGAGGTCCAAGAAATTGATAACACTAATTGGTGAAGAGATTTGTTATTTCTTAAGAGTTTTTCCTCAGAATGTTTATGTAACAGTTAACATTATTTCATATAGTGTATGCTCTTGGTTGCAATATTGCTGGAAAAAATGTCTATTATTTTGTTTCACACAGATTGAGAAAAGTTCGGTGCACTGTACCATTTATTTGTTTAATATACCTAAATTATAATTATATTGATAAAATTTATCTTAAATATTGATCGATTGCTTATGGCCAGGATACTGGATTTCTTGCATTCCTTTGTGAAGTGTTAAAATCATTGTCCTTTAGAGCGCTACAGTGAACTAGATGACCTTATTTCATTGTACAGTTTTAGCTTCTTTACAAAATACACAGTGCTGAGGTGGAAACGTTTTAAGCTTAAGAACTCAAAAAATGCTGAAATGACGGAAAAAGTAAATTGAGGAGCACTATATATTTATTGGAACAAAACAAGTATTTTAGAAAGTAAAAAAAACCAAAAATGAGGGACTTAATTTAGAACAATATGAAAGCTAAGAAGGAAAACATGGTGAAGAGACACTTGAGGTTGCTGCCTTTACTCGGTCTGTTCAGAAGGCCCTTGCAGATTTCGGAGCTGAGCGCGGCGAATCTCTTCGCTATGGCGACTCTCCCGCTCACGCTTTTCTTTTGCCGCCTGGAGGGTTTCGCGATGCATCTCCGCTTCAAATTCAAACTTGAGACGCAGTCGCTCCATCTCCAGGCGGTGCAGCTCCTCAGCCTGCCGAATATCCAGGAGGTGCCGCTCCTTGGCCTGCCGAATGTCTAGGAGGTGCCGCTCCTTGGCCCACTCCTGGCGCTTCTTGGCCTCCTGATGGTTCAACTTGGCCTCTGCCAAACGCTCACAGTGCAGTTCCTTATCCCCTTGGATGCTGAAATTTTGCCCTCTCCTCATGTGCGTGGACAGTCTTTTGCAACACATCTTGGCGGATCAATTTCGGGGTCGATAGTGGTGGTGGGGGAGAGGATGGCGGTGGTGCAAGTGATGGGATGCAAGGGGAAGTGTTGCTCAGGCTGCCCGACACTTGAGGATCGGGTGTGAGGAATGACAGGGGCTTGCTGGCACTACTTGTCGTTGGAATATCTGTGCAAAATGAAGGACATCACGAATATAACAAACATAACCACAGACTGGTTTGGATAAGAAGGAACTTTATCAACATTTTAACTCTGTCATAAGGACACTCATAAAAAGAAATAAAAACACTGAAAGGATAAGAATATTGATGAGTGCATATTTAGTTTTCTTCGAGAACTTCATTCAAGCCAATAATTAATTTTTAATATTATATTTTTATTTTTTATATACTTTTAGAGTAGGCCTACACAGTTTGGAGTTGTTTTACCACATATGTAAAAACTGTAATAAAGACATGCCTAGTTAGACCGCTCCCATACGGGGTGGACAAGAAACTGCATACATCTTAAATACACCAAATCCATGCCTAATCCATCCTCACTAACTTTCTACACACTTCCCTATTCTTGCATATCCTTCGCTTCAATAACATTCATACACTGAGTCATAGGCTGCATGCTCTTTTTATTCTTAAAGCTCTATGTTTCTCTTTTTCACATATTCATCTATTAATGATTGATAAAACTGTTCTAATTTAAATTATCAACATTGTGTGATCAGTATTTAAAAAAAGATCACATCAAGTACCTACTTTAATCAACCTTTTTTTTTTAAATTCATATCTTTATTTTATTTGTTAAAAGTGAATGAGGAGTTCTTCTCATATCTATTACAATCAATTTGTAATTTATGAGTATAAATACACTAAAACATTTATATTCATGTATACAGTGGTATAACACCCAGCTCCAGAGGGCATGCATGCAATGCGGGTAGGTGGTGGCTGATGGTATGAGGGGGCCCGACGAAAGGTAACTTTAAATTACTATAAATTTAGTGGAAATAATTGTAATCAAATTACTTATGTCATGATTAATGACAATAGTTGGATATGCTTATCACAAAGTGTTGTAAATTATAACTAAGATATAGCATTATTCCAATTATTTCATTCGGTTTTAAATAGCGCAGTATTTTTATATCTATACTCCCGCAGTCGAGGTGACTGACATATGACCTTCCCAACGCAAAACCGAGGCTAAGACAGTCATTATTAGTTACATGATTACTAAATTAGTAATTATTTATAAATATTATTTCTTATAACATTTATTAAGATGTTAGATGACATGGAAAAGGGGGCCCAAAAATTAATCTTGCAAGGGGGAAGGGGGGGTATGTAAATCTGTTACGCCCCTGCATGTGGGCCTATGTGTATCTCAGTATTAACTGAACATTCTGTTATTGAACGTACCTGATCTATCGATAAACTCCAAAAGGCTTGTGCCAGCAAGTGTTGAACCAGCTGACTTAAAGGCAGCAGTCACCTCTGACATGGAGATTTTGCGGCGCTTTGCGGCTGCGTCCTCCATTGCTACCGCATCTCCATCCCATTGGTAACCGAGATGGTAGTTAATATGGGGGGCTACCACCTCGACCTCGGGACATGATGGTGAGTGAGGCTTGTATGGCCCACCTCCGGTGCCCATCAGTTCCCGTGTCTACAGCAAGTGTTAAACCAGCCGACTTTAAGGCAGCAGTCACCTCTGACATGGAGATTTTGCGGCGCTTTGCAGCTGCGTCCTCCATTGCCACCGCATCTCCATCCCATTGGTAACCGAGGTGGTAGCTAAGATGGGGGGCTACCACCTCGACCTCGGGACATGATGGTGAGTGAGGCTTGTATGGCCCACCTCCGGTGCCCATCAGTTCCCGTGTCTCTTCACTCAGTTCCTTCTTCCTTCTCGCCTTCATATTGTTCCAATATTTCTTTAGCTGATCAAGAGAGCGCTGAAATTGTTTATAAATAGATATTAACAAAGTTTTATAAAACTACAGACAAATGGGTTTGGTAGGAAGTTACACAAAAATATTCACACCAAGGCAATTTTTTTTTCTAAAACAACAATAAGTCACTATTGTATTGCGATCATTACTCTCTAAAAATATGCTAAATCAGATGATACTTTGATTATGATTTATTGAAAGGTTTAGAAAAATTCAGGTTTTAGCCATAATCATGAATTTCACCAATGTTTTACTCAATATTATTATTATTTGTACCGCGCCATACTACCCGTTCGGGTTATACACACTTATGCCAATGGTAGGGTGATTGTGAGATGAAATGGAGGAACTACAATTTAACGTGGGATCCGAACCACGGTGGAAGCCTGGCATTCCTCACATTCACAAGTTGTGTTTAATACACGTCTTGTCAAAGGTGAAGGAAGGGTTTGGCAATCAGATAAATATGTGTCTAGACAGAGGTTTGAAACCCGGACCCCCAGCACAGAAGTCTGACATCTTTGCCCTAGACCTCCATGTCACCTTATACTCAATACTAATAGGCATATTATTATTATTAATAATATTTAGAAAAGAAAATGCAGGTTATGTGTGACTAATTTTGTGTACCATTCCCGATGTAGATTACTTATGTCTATATGAGTTTACATAATATAACAACTTATTTGATAATGCAGAATAAAACTGGGCTAGGCCTTAGAAGACCTACCTGTACTAAACAGCCTTACATGACAGTTAAAAGTAAGGAGTAACTTTTTAGGCTTTCAAATGTTAAACCTGTAATTCAAAGCTTGGATGAAGCGTAATGTAATGTGATCCTACCTACAAAATTAATTACTAGTGAATCAAGTCTCATAAAAATAATAGCTGGTTAAATAACTAAATACTTTTATTTGATTGAGAGATTTCGGGAATGATGCCTAAGCACCATACCGCACAAGAGGCCTAAAATATATTTAACTTAAGAAACAAACTAAAAAATTTAAAACTATAAAAAAATATTTGTTTCTGCGTCACTTCGGCGTTTCTGAGATTGATATTTAGGCCTACATTTTCATTTAAACTATCATAATAATGTAGTTTTAAACAATAGATTCTTTTGTGTTAATAGTAAATAAAAACCTTTTTAATTTAGCTTGTAATTACAAAGATATATTTTTATTGAATGCTCGTAGTTTGTAAAACCCCTCCCTCAGTTTTTATAACTTTACATAAAAAAACATTAAAATTGTTTTAATAACTTTACTAAAACTTTTACTTTTCTTCCAACCAAAATAATATTATAGCATAGCTTGATCTTTGACCATAAACTAAAACAAGATGTTTCGAGGTTAAGTTTAGAGTGTACCACGAACGTGAAGAAATTGAAATATTTTATTTTACTATCATTTAATTTTATTAACAAACCAACTCCTTTATTTATATTCATCGGTTTAGTATAACAGATTAAAATGAAAGGCCTACGAAAACCACTCACCTTTTGGAAATTACCAGTCGAGTTAAAATTCCTGGTAATTTCTTCCCACGCTCTCTTCTTCGCCGCTAAACTCCCTTTTTTTTACTTTCTATGATTTTATAAGTCTTGATTTGTTCCAATAAATATATACGCTCGTCCTCACTGAAAGGTCGAAGTTTTCCTTTGTCCGCCATTTTCAGAAATATTTAGACGTTTACGATCAGGTTTGTCAACTTAACGAGCAAAATTTTCGCTATAGAAGGCGGTGGATGTAGTGAATTTTATTTCCCGCTGAGGTGTGGTACCTCTGTGTACCTCTGTGGATAATTTTATCACGTGACTACTCGCCAGACGTTCTAGCAAGGCACCCGTCAGACTGAGCCTGTGCTCAAGCTTATGCTTAACTCATACTAACGCTTGTACTCAGCATCGTCCTTGCATACGGGCCTAAGTCTTGGACCTCATCTTTTCTGGTTTGCCGGTGGCGAGAAGATCGGTGTTAGAATCCCGGTTTTGTGAATTAGAGTGACTTTTTCCTTATAGATTCTTCATTCTCCCTTCACGCGAATGTCTGTACATTTTATTTGAAATCTACCTTTCTCACTATCGTGTGAATATGCATAGATTCTTGACTGGTAGTTTAGTTTGACGTGGGTGTCGCACTTAAAATAAAGACATACGTTGTGTAGCGTGTTTTACTATTTACAAATTTTATAATTATATTTATTGGTAACTTGGCGGTCTAGGGGTAAAGTGTCATACTTCTGCGCTGGGGATCCGGGGTTCAATCCTCGGTCTCGGCACAGATTTATCTGATTGCCAAACCCTTCCTTCATCTCTGACAAGACGTGTATTAATCACAACTTGTGAATGTGTGGAATGCCAGGCCTCCACCGTGGTTCGGATCCCACGTTAAACTGTAGGTCCTCCATTTCATCTCACAATCACTCTACCATTACACATTGGCGTAAGTGCGTACAACCCGAACGGGTAGTAAGACGCGGTGCTACTACTATTACTACTACTACTACTAATATAATTATATTCACACAAACATTAGTACAGCTATAATACACACACACACATATATATATACACACACACACACACGTACATGATATTTGGTTTCAGTGTCCACGGCTTTAGTATCGTAATATATATTTTTACAGCTTTGTTTTTTAATATTTTACAGTTAGTTGTTTTGGAAAAATTGCAGTTATCCCCAATGGTGTGATCTTTCTCGTCGTATAAACGTCATCAACAGCACGTGGTGCTGGTCGGAACGGAATGGCGCGAGATTGCAAAGTTGACCGGCGGACCTTTTCAAGTTTTTCCGGGTTACTTGTGTGTTCTCCGTATGTGTGGAGGGGTGTGTGAAGAAGGCGAGGGTGTTGTTTTCCTTGTTCTGAATCCTCGCCGCACTACTAATGCTGATTAATACGGGTTTACTTTCAGTTTTGACAAACTAACTTTCACCATTGCGAGTAAACTTATATTAGGATTATGCATGTTAGAACAGACAGTCACTTTTGTTGGTATTGTAAATACCGATAAAACAATACTATCTCAAAAATGTTATCAATGGTTTCGATCTTCCATCACTTCCAGGCTAATAATACTCGCTCATTTCTTCCTAACTACTCAACTCGGCTCATCCTCAACATTTTAGTCGTTAGTCCTTATGTTAAACGTTTGAATACAATCCTAGTATGCATAGCTATTAAACTTTAATACAAGTTACTATTATGTGACTACCCGCCTCGGTGGCGTAGTTGGCTAACGCGCTAGTCGTGTTGAGCTCGACCGCCGAGGACGGGGAGATCGAGGTTCAAATCTCGGTCGGGTGAACTGAGGGTGGTTTTCCCCAAATGGTTTTCCATTCTACTTCCACGCAAATGCAGGTTCACTTCCTCTAAATTCAACCTTCCCAATTCCTAATCCATTAGCGTAATTAGTACTTAAGCGTATAACCCGAACGGGTAGTAAGACGCGGTGCTAAGTATTAATATTATTATTATTATGTGACTCTTTTACTGTCTCGTATTAAGGGAAAGTATTGTGATCGTGAAAAAAATCTATCTCGAGATTATGACGAATTTTTACGTTTTATGTGAACACGAACCCAAAAAAGAGTATTATACAATTCTGTCTGCCGCTTGTCTGCCTGCCATTCTCTCTCTACCTGGCCACGAATCCAAACGGTTTGATGGATTTTTTTTTTCAAACTTGATATTAATATTTTATAGGGCTATACCACAAAAGATTTGTTTTTAACATAGCCTTTCAATTAATGGTAGATTACCGATGAGTAATATTTTTGACTTTCAAATTTTTCAAAAATGGCTCGATTTTGTCTAAAATGCGTATGTAGGATTTGATTGACATGAAAAATATCATTGTATGGTTAGTTTTTTTTTGTCAAAAATTCGTTGAAGGGTTGTTTATTGATGGGAAATTTTCGAAAATACTAAATATTTCGGAAATAGCTCAAATGATTTGGTATCTTGACAGTGTTTGACATTACACATAACACTTTTTACTTGATTTCGGGTAAAAATTCAATAAAAGACCGTTTACTGATGAGTGATTTTTGAAAATTCGAATTATTTTAAATGGATTTGACAATTTTGCTTAAAATCCATATCTGGGGAGTTTTTTATATGAACATTACAAATTAAGCTATGTATAGGCCTACTTGTTTTTGGAAGAAAAAATCAGTTTTGGGTAGTTGACGACTTTTTCTTTTTTTAATTTGAATATTTTATAAAATGGCTTTAGTAATTTGGTTCTAAATTGGTATCAGGGGACTATTTTTCACTATTTATATATAAAATTATAATTCTTTGGAGATTGACCTTGAAAATTGAATTTAAAATGGCAATCGGGTAATAGTTTTTCATGATAAATTATAATTCTGGTATGTTTTTATTTTTACAAATACATTATTTGTAAACTATTCTAAAATTATTTACTTTTGAAAATTTAAATTTTGATAGCTATATTTGAACAATTTTGTTTAAAATCTACATATAAAGAGTGATTATTATGATTAACAAGGCCTGTTGGTTTTTACACGGAAAACATACTTAAAGGTAGTTCACTCAAAACTTATTTTTGAAAATTATCTTTGAAGTCATAATACACAATATGAGAATATTTGTGCGATTGTGTCGTACCATTTATTTAAAGTTGTGTTAACGTTGTTTATTTTGGGGTATTGTTTAGTTTTGAAACAAACTTGGCCTTGAAGATGTGAAGACAATTTTTTTTTAAATGTAAACCAAGTTGTTACTGAACAGCGGTTATGTTCTACTAGTTTTTGTTTACAAGTTTAAGCGTGTCTTCTGATTGAATAACTGCGGTAAGAGCCGCAAGGTAAACGATTTATTCATCGTTGATTTCTCGCCTCTGCAGAATGCTTCCATTTTATTTTGTAGTTTCCGACGTATGGGTTTTTTTTTTTGCGTGGAATAGAGTAGGAGTAGATACCGGATATTATATTTTTAAAATATGTATCGGCTACAAGACGAATGGCTCCGTGTCATATTCTTAGTTTATAGCTGTGTCTACGATTACTCTTGAGAAACTGCCTGGTTTCTGGAGGTGAAGAGCCGGGAATATACAGTTTTTCTATCCATCCTTTGTTTACATCGAAACTCAAGAGTTATAGTTTTGAATTTTTGCGTTTATTTGTAAAGATTGTCTCGCTATTTTATTATATAGAAAAATTATATTTCTTCCGCGGACTAAACGTCGAGCTCGTGTAGCTAGGTTTGCTGGTGAAGGAGATGTCGGGGTTCTAACTTAGGCCAGGTGAACTCGGGGTGTTTTTTCACCGGCATATTTCCCCACCCTCTTTCTTTCCCCAATTGCGGTTACATTTGCTCTAGATGTGACTTATTCATTCCTACTCCAATAGTGTGATTAGATGCTGATCTACAAACACACAAAGAAAGAAGGTCGTTCCTAGACGCCGGTTCACACAGAACGGTGAACTATGCAATGCTGTGCTAAGGTTTTGTCAGTTTGGTCCCACACTCATTGCTGAGCTGAGCTTTGGTTCCTCTTTTCCCTCCCTAATTCACTGTCGTTTCTTTCTGGTCTGCTTCAGTGAAGTTTATGGCATCCTACAAAAGGTCTTGTTTGAGCTCAGATGATAGTACTATAGAAGAGGGGTTTCTGCAATTAAAAGTCTGTTCATGATAGGTTTTACCTTGATCACAGTTCAAAAATCATATCTTTAGATTTTGGGTTGCCAACACTTGTAAAAGATCACTGTTTTGGTATAAATGTGAAGTTTTTAAATTACATGTTATATTTTGCATTTAAAATAACGTAAACTTAAGTTTTATTGCACTCTTTCGTAATTTTTAAATAATTTCTTTTTACCAAATCCGAAACAATATTTTAAACATAATTAAAAAGTACCGATTCTCAGTTTTGGAATGTTATCTATGATGTTTAATATAGTGCATAGTACATTAAAATATTTTAATACAGGAATCATATTTACTTGTAAAAGAGAAAATACCTGTCTTTTTTATGTATATAATAAATTATTTTATGATATTTTATCGTATTTCTAAATATTCAACTGAATAAAAATATTTGTATCCACTGCGTGGGTGCATCATTGTGAAGAACTTGTTTCAATTACGGTCAAATCACATGGTTTAAATTCGTCGGTTGCCATTTTGAAGCTCTGTTAGTGAAAGTGCTGTGAATAATATTTTTTTAAAGTGGAATAAGACGATAAATAAGCTTTGTGCCCGGCCTCAAATAAATAGATAAATAATATTGACCCAAACTGCTGTGGTCAACTATCAAATTCATACATTACCATAAGTTTTCATTACAGTTATCCAAAGTGATAACAGCTGTTGGCTTAGGGATACATTAGGGACTATTTCTGTTAACTTTTTGAGCTGTCATCCAGGTGAACTAAGTTCGTAATATAGCAGCTGTTTTGTAAGAGAAAGAAAATGTAGGTGGTGGAGGTTTTATTTGTTCAATTAACAGTTCACTTGTAATATAAAAACACTTATTAATAATAAAACCTAAATTGAATATTACTTAAATACACGTGAAACAAACTGGAAACAATAACTTGGAACAAATCTTCTTTGGTTATTTTCAACAATCCAGCACTGCCAGTGTTCGACACTTAGTGCAAACTGCTTTATGCGCATGCGCAACGTAAGATAGCTCAAGATAGAAGATGGACAAATTGTCCGGCATGCAAAAAAAAAAAACTCAGTGTAGCAAGGCATAGCTTAGCTTAGCTTAGTTTGGTTTTCTGTGAGACGCTAAACATTTAAATATATGGCCCGCTGTTTTTCTAAAGAGCTACCAGAGCAAATATTAGCTTTTCTTGTGAACCGGCCTTTATACTGGTAAGCTTTACCGAAAGGATGATGTAGCGCAATCTGCACCGTAGTGCGTGGGCACTGTCCCGACATGGTGTGTTTAAGGTATTATTTTATTTTCTAATTCTTTTCACGTAATAAAGGGTGTTGGTTGCCAGTCTTCCCCTAAACCCACGACAAAATAACGACTGACTCTAACCTCTAAATTCACCCCTCCTCATCCTTTGCACCATTAGCGTTATTAAGGTGGAATTGCAGGGAACGCGAGAAAAGGCCAGTATTTTCGCAGTTTTTATAGAAAAACTTTTTTTTTGCCAAAATTAATCAAGTAGGAGGCTCCAATAAAAATATGGAATTAAATTTTGTTCACATGGTGACGTCAACAGTAGTTGTTTTCATGAAATTCCAAGACACCCTTAAAAGGTATTCAACAACTGTTGATATCACCATGTGAACAAAATTAATCTCTCTATTTGTAATGAATTAATATTTTTTTATTTTGACAAAAACTTTTTTTTTTGGTAGAGATCTGCAAAAATGCTGACTTTTCCTCGCGTTCCCTACATCACCACCTTAATGAATGCGTATAACCCGAAAGAGCGCTAAGATGCTGCACAAAACAAAAAACAAAAACAAACAAACTAGAAAGAGCTAAAAAAAAAGTGCATCAGCATGACGCTAAATCATTCAGTGTCGTTAATGCCACTTGAGCTGGAGGGGGGG